>MU195973.1:580-13208 GCA_016904865.1 Pissodes strobi | reverse complement strand
ATTTTCAAGGAAACTCCTTTTTAAAAAACAATACTTTTCTATTTAGACATTCGACTGTTACAATTCAGAGTTAATTCAAGACTAAATTATAATATTACAAATAATATGTTCCAATAATGAAAATGCTAGAAATGTAAATATGGTGTAATGCTGATTCTGCTGAATGGACAATGCTCGGTGTGAACCCGTGTGATTGACCTAAGGTTTATAAAGATGAATGGCACATAAGTCCTCCATATTCAGAATGAAGCATCCCCTGGGAGATATACTCTTGGCTGAAGAGAGATATTTTGCTCGCTTTCTTCTGGTACTGTGTTTACAGGAATTTTCTTCCAAACCATTTTTCTTCTTGGGTAAATGTATACTAAGACAATGGTAAGGACGATATATAGCGTGATGGTCCATATGCTTGGTACGTAATAGTTTTCCGTGAATTCACTTCTTATTGGAATTACTGGATTCATGGGCGGCGCGTCAAAATGTAGTTTTTCCAAATGTATGTTAAATTTTGGAATATTTTCGGGTGCAAATGTTAATTTCGGTGTATTTATAACCATCGGGCTTCCATAACTGCTTTCTTGAAAGATTAATTCTTGTTTCCTGTACAAGATCTTACAAGAATTTTCCTGTATGAGATATATCCCTTTGAGATCCTTTATTTCCATTTGGTTTTTGCAGTGTATTTCTAATTTTTCTTGTCTCGGAAAGACTGCCAAAAATTGGTTTAGCTCCGGGATGATTTCTATGTGATTTTCTGAAATCTGAAGCTTGCTAAAAGGGCATTTGCTGGTGTTGTGATGAAGCAATATATTTTCTTCACAGGGTGCATGTGAATTTGACTGCAAGAGACTAGGGCAGTGATATGGTTTACCTTGTGTGCATTTGCCATTTAGAGGTTTAATTAAGTCATAATTTTTTGACTTTAGGAAATATTTAGTGTTAGGGATGATAGTGACTAAATCTGATTTATATTTAGTAGGAATAGACAGAAGATAAAATAGGTTAAACTCTGTTTCAAAATCGATAGGTATTGATAGAAAATATATGATGTTATTAGAATCGATTTTGCAATTGATTTTTATAATGTTTTCGAAATCTAAAATATTTTCTTATTTCACTTCGAATGGAAATTGGTTTTTGTAATGCAAGAAGATTCTTTGCAATTCATAAAATAAATCTTTTGATTTAATTATACTAGGATGCAAGGTATTTAGTTTACAGAATGTTATTGCATTCTCGATATCTTGCAACGTATTTAGAATAGAGTTATATAATATAATTAATTGATTATACAGGTCCTTTGCAAAAAGAATATGTTGATGTGTAGCTCTATCTTTAAGAATTTGGTTTAGCTGCATTATTCTTGATTTTAGAACAATTTCGTTGTGCATTATATTTTGAATAGTATCGTTAAAGTTTCTTATAATTTCGCTATTAACGGAATATTGCACCTTAAGTTGGATTTCAATGCTTTTCTCATTGCTCTGCAGATGATTAAGAATATTATACGTTTTCTCGCCATTGTTTGCGTCTAAATTGCCTGTTACACCTTTAATTATATAACCTATCCCATTTATAAAACCTCTTTCTGTACGATTGCTTTTATGAAAACGTATGTTTTCTATTTTTTCGAAAATACATTTTTGGCTAAATCTTGTCATTTTACTATAGTTTTCTAGCTCTTTACTATATACAGTGTTTTTAGCAAAATAAGACTTAAGACTACTAAATTGTTCGTTTAATTTACTAAACTCTATGTACAGGGGTTTTAAATTAAAGTAATGAACAAAAGTGTGTTCTATGCGTTGAAGTTTGGCAGGGCCTAAATTTATTGGCAGAACACCCAAATTGCTCGAAATGTCCCTTATTTCTGTTCCTTGTCCGCATGCGAGGAACCTGAAATATTTTGAAAATTGTAAGTTTTCTTTTGAGGTGTTTTGATATTAGAAATATGTATTTTTTCTGTAGTATTACCGTGGGTAGATTTTAACTTTGCTGTCTTAAATGTTTTGTTGGCAGATTTAATTTTTTCATGTTTGTATTTATTTAGTGTTTTACTTTGTTTATGTTTATTTTTTACAAAGGCATTGCCGGGCATATCCGGCAATTTTTCACTTCTTTCATTAGCTTTATTTATAGTCTTTTCTTTTTTCTTTTGAATATCCTCATTAAGTTTTTGGTATAGGATTTTTACTTTGTCGCGATGTTTAGAAACATAATTATTCATAAGTTGGTTGTCAATATTTACATAAAATGGAGAATTTGTCTTTAAATGGCCCGTAATAATTTCATATGGTTTTAAGTTAGTTACTGAGTGGATAGTATTATTATAAGCTAAAAGTGCATAGTTTACTTTGTTTTCAATGGGCTCTTTTTTATATTAATCTTGATTACTAAGTAATCTAATATGTTCTATAAGAGTAGAATGGAATCGTTCGATGAGTCCATTTGACTCAGGATGTTGAGAGCTAATAAAATGAATTTTTATGTTTCTAAGAGTTCACGGATGACTGAGTTTTTAAACTCTAGGCTATTGTCTGATATGATTTGATCAGGAATGCAATGATGGGTGAAATATTTTATTAGGCTATTAGCTACTTCAATACCTTGAGATGAATTTACTTTGTACGCCTGTGCGTATTTAGAAAAAGAATCTATTATCGTCAAAGATTTGCAATTTTCCAAGCTTATACTATCGATATGTACAGTTTGAAATGGTTTTACTGCTGTTGGGGTAATATCACAGCTTATTCAATAACCAGCTACTCATCTTGCGGCGGCATCCTTTGATTTGGCAAAGTCAAGTGAAAATTTGAGAAGAGGGCCATGAGTTAATATTTTTGACAATTCGTTTAATTTAAAATACGATGTTTTATCGTCTAAAATCCTTTTAAAAACGATTTTAAATGGCAAAATTGTATAAAAATTCGAAATTTCCGGTCTTTTTAGGGCAATAGCCGCAGCTTCGGGTGAATTTGTCGTGGATTTTGAAGGGAATATTCATTTTAAATTCAGTTCGCTTCGTGTCATTACATGGCCTGAAAAATCACGAGACCGTGAAACTGAACCGCTAAGGGCACTGTCAGGAGGCGCAGTGCCCGGCACTCCAACTTTCCGATTTCGATAGAGATGAATAGCTGGTTACTGAATAAGCTGTGGTAATATTAAGTTCTAGATTAAGAGGTCGTCTATCATATTTTATAGTTTGGCAAATCTCACAATCGTTAATAAATGTTTGAATTGATTTTTGTTGATTCGGCCAATAATACGTATTTTTTATCCGTTTTTCAGTCTCTTCGATTCCCCTATGATTCGTTTTTCCTTCATGATGATTTCTTATTGTTTGTTGAATTTCGTCATTGTCAATCACATCTATCAATTTTTTTTGATCATTTGGATATGAGAATTTTTAAAGTATTTTTGAAGTACAGAACTAAATTTTCCATAGACGAGATCTTCGAAATAAAGATAGTATTTTACTTTCGGTACGAATCTCTCATTAATATATTTTTTAGTAATTTCCTATTCGAAATTATTTTTTGAGAATTGAACGAGTGTTCTTTGTTTAGTCTTACACAGGGTTATTATGGTTGGTTCTGCAGTAGCAAAATTGACTTCGGAAATAACAATTTGATTTTCACCGTAATTTACAGGACATTCAATGA
Organism: Pissodes strobi; assembly: GCA_016904865.1. NCBI lineage: Eukaryota > Metazoa > Arthropoda > Insecta > Coleoptera > Curculionidae > Pissodes > Pissodes strobi. The sequence continues at coordinate 9,543 of MU195973.1, read as the reverse complement.
TTGGAATACGTATAATTGGATTTTCCGCGCTAGAATGTACCGTTTCGTCGTCATCTGAGACAGCGTTTTCCTCGTTATCAAGATCTCCTGTTTCGACAATTTTTATCGATTGGTTTTCGGTTAGATTTTGTTCCAAGTTTTGATTTATTTTTTCTACGTATTCGTTTAATTTAAAAATAGAATCCGTCTCTGTAGTCGTTTCGTTGGCATTTAATTCTATACGTGAGAGCGCGTCAGCATTTTTATTTAGCACTCCCTTTTTATAAACTATCTCGTAGTCGTATTCCTCTAATTTTAGGCGCTACCGTACTAATTTTGAATTTTCTGCCGAAAAGGTATGGCCTGAAATATTTTACAGCCCAAACTGTGGCCAAAAGCTCTTTCTCTATAGTAGAATAATTAATCTCAGAAGTGTTAAGCGTTCGACTAGCGTAAGCTATAGGTAAATCAGAGCCGATTTTTCCTTGAGATAGAACAGCGCCCAGAGCATAATTGCTCGCATCGGTCGTTAAGTTGAAAGGTTGCGAAAAGTCGGGATATTGTAAGATGGGTTCATTAGTTAATATATTTTTACATAGTTCAAAACATTTAGCATATTCGGGATCTTTAATATCGATTTTTGCATCCTTTTTTAGGCACTTTGTTAGAGGCTTCGTAATTTTAGCAATATCTCGAATGAATTTTCTATAGTACCCTAATAGTCCTAGAAAGCCCTTAATTGTTTTTGATGTAGTGGGTATACGGTACTTTTGTTTAGCCCTTATTTTATCTGGATTAGGTTTTACGCCATTAGGAGTTACTATATGACCTAAGTAAGCAAGTTCTTTTCTGAGAAACTCGGATTTATCGAGTTGAATTTTGAAATTAGCTTGCTTAAGCCGATCAAAAACGTTTTTTAGTCGAGACATATGTTCTTGTAGACTAGTGCTAAAAATTATTATGTCGTCAATATATACGGCGCATATTTCATTTTAATATCCTGTTAAAATATTATCCATAACCCGCTGAAACGTGGCAGGCGCATTTTCAACCCGAATGGCATTCGTAGGAATTCGTAATACCCGTTTTCAGTATTAAATGCGGTTTTTTGAATGTCTTCTTCTGCCATTTCTATTTGGTGGAAACCGGACGCCAAATCTAGCGTGGTAAAATATTGACACCGACCTAACTTATCGAGTAAATCCGTAATATTAGGCAAGGGATACCGGTCTCCTATACTTTTTTCATTCAGCCGCCGAAAATCTATTACCATCCGCCATTTTCTTTTGCCCGACGCATCTAATTTTTTAGGTACAATCCAAATTGGAGAGGACCATGCAGAGTGCGAGGGTCGTATAATATTTTGATTTAACATTTCTTTAATTTGTTGTTGAACTTCTTTTTCATGTACTTCCGGGTAACTATAAGATCGCGTATAAATTGGTACTTCATCACTAGTTTTTATACGATGCTTTATCTTGCTAGCAAATGTCAATTGATTGCCTTCAATATGAAATATATCGACATATTCTTTTAATAGACCTAAAATCGCGTTACGTTCTTCAGAATTCAAATTTGAATTTTTCAAATTTTAGATGATTAAAATTTTGGTTACATTTTTGTTGTACCTCGTAATTGTTAAAATCTATTACTTCTAAGGGAACTGAAAGGTCAATAGTTTTTTGCGATTCTGATAAATTACGTAACGAACAGATTGCCCAGCTGTTTTCAACTTTAACAAGACACTCTGGTATTTCTAGATCGTCAAATTCAATGTATGGTTTAATAGCGTCACCGTTTTGTATATTTTTAACATTAAGTTTTACAAGTTGTTCAGATCTCGGCTGTAATAAGATACAATTTGTGTTATGAGATACTATACCATGATAATAGTATCTAATGATATAAGTGTATAAGAGGGCCTTTAAAGCATGCGCGACATATTTCAAAACACGACGCGATATATTTATTGCTAAAAGATTAGACATCAGATATTCATTCTGAAAGTCGGTTAAATCGTTTAAATAGGAATGACAAACGATGTTTTAGTATTCGCGTCTACCTACTGCAATTTTGAGCCTTCACGCATGCATACGTGCTAATTCATATAATTTTCAAAGTTGTTTTTTCTTGATTTCAGGCCTTGCCTTAGGTTAGTTTGGGTTAGCTTTGATTGGATGCGCCCACGGAGAGAGTGAAGCGAGCGGGGGGCATTCGTGAAGGGAAATATTAGAACGACAACACCGGCAAAATGAGCAGGTCCGAAATTTGCTGTAGGTAGACGCGAGTGTTTTTAATCTTACATTATGACACAGCTAACATAAGAGGTTTTAATAGACCTTAACAGATGGCGCTAAGTTTATTAAAGACTTAATAGGTTTCGCAGAAATGCAGATCAGTAAAACATATACTAAAGTACTATAACGTTAAATCTTATTTTCATAAAATTTTTAATTGTGAGATTTTAAAATTAGATGGACGATATATAAAGGTTAAGCCTTTGCCACTGACGCGCACGATGGTTTACTGTCTCTCCACCAAGCAGCGGTACTTACCGAATATTATACATGCGATGTTACAATCTACTATTTGCAATTTTTTCCCACAAAAAAATACATATTACAATTACACTGTTTTATGACCTAGATTATTATATGATATTTCGCGACATGGAATAGTAATTTACGAATTTAAGTCCAGTAGGTGACTTATTACAGTACGAGTTGTTTTACGGACAAGGCGACGTAGGAGCCGAGTAAGGAATATAAACGAGTACTGTAATAAGACCTAACGGATATGTATCGTATAATATTTTATTTGTTACTATCTTTATAATTATTTTTAAAATGAATAAAAGGTATTAAAATTTAAAAAATATTAGTTGTCAATCTAACAATCGCTCCAACTTAACAATGTTATAGCCATGGTTATTCATAACGAATTATGATTTTCTTTGGCTTGTCATTGTCATATAAATAAATTACGGTATCAGATACTGTAATATTCTTTATATTCCGACGTGTCATAATGACGTTCTTATGGAACGCATTTTGAGTGTCATAATGACACATTTTATTGGATCGAGTGCTCTAATGATTTCATTATAGGACTGAGGACTATAATAATTTCATTATAGGACTCAGTACTATAATGAAAAAAAATCCAGGTATACCTACTTTGCAAAAATAAAAATTTATTCAAAACAACAAACGAACAAACTTATTAACGATTAAAATTAAATACTACATTAGTACAACTTGTTAAATTAATAATTTTAGATGCGTCGAAAGGCGTCGAAATTATCCCATTACTCTGGTTGTTTAATGTTGTATTTGATGTTGGTATTTGAATATTGGTATCTTCTGGAAGGAAAACAGTCGGTGATGATTTTTCGCCAAGAATAGATACTGAAATTCTTTTTTTATTTTCATGTGAGTTTTCTATATAACCTTCGGCAACTGTGTCACTTTTCCAGCCACCATGACGTTTAATAGTGTGAAGATTTGCTCCTGAATCAGCCAACAATAAAGCCGAAGACCTTCGGAAACAGTGCCCAGTATATTCGTTAGAATTAGGTAACTTTAAAAAGGAATCAATTGTCTTGCACATGTTTCCAAAAGTATGAATACCCACTGGCTGCTTTGTACATTTGTTGTTTCTAATGGACAAAAAAAAACGAGAATTGTCAGCATCACTAGGTCTAATTGAAGTATAGCTTCGAATCAATTGCACCATATTTATTCCTTCAATATCACCGGGTGTTAGAAAAATTTTCGGGAAATATTTATTTTTGTATGGGGTATTCGAATTCTAAAAACAGTCCCTTCATCATGCACATCTTCCATTCTTAAATTTTTAAGCTCTTCTCTTCGGCATGCTCCACTTATGCCTATTATCAATGATACTTTCAATAGCAAATATTTATCAGTTTCTGCTCGTTGTAAAAACTTTGCAATATTGTCTTTCGTCAAAATTTTTGACTTTTTGGGTTTGTAAGCATCGGAGATACGTTTTAAAAAAGCAATCAGGTGAACAAACTTACTTATATCAACATTTTGTTTAATTAACAACGTGCTTCGTAACATTGAGTAATAACTCCATAAACTTGAAGACTTTTTTGTCATTAATTGATCTTTAAAATAGTCTAAAAGTATTTTTTGGTCTGCAACATTTCTAACACTTTTCTTGTGACACCAACTTTCATAACTGGCATAGGTTTTTTCGTATAGGCCTTTAGACTTTTCCGGCAATAATCCAGCAACTGCAGAGCTAGCTAATTCTTCAATGTCTGACGGTAAATTAGTCATTTCATTTATTTTACTATTAAAAAATTATTTTAAATGCCTAAACTTTCACGTAATTCAACGTTGACAAACGTGGTTGACAATGACAGAAGAATACAAGCAAAAAATTTCATTGTTACCGACCTTAAGATTGTTACACACATTATTACCTCAGATACGGATACCTACTGAAATTATTAATATTCACATCACAAATCCAATAAGTGTTTTTATTAAGGAAATCGCCGGAATATAAAATTTTGTATGAAATTCGGATCATAAACAATCATAGTGGCACACGCCATGGTATCAGACTCGGCTAACGCCTCGTCTGATAATATTCATGGCTAGTGCCATAATGATCGTTATTATGATCCTTATAACATAAATATCTATTACAGGCCTCAAATGAATCCGGGAAATTGTCAGTATGAAATAAATATTAAATTCTCGCTTGAAGTTTGATTAGTAATCTGCAAATATTTCATGGTTGTATTTAAGCAGTAAATAAACTGTTTTATTGCTTTATAGGTGTTGTAGTGTATTAATCATAAAATGCAAAGAAGGATACGTCTAATATAATTCTTATATGGCAGATTTATCACAATTCCGAAACGTAATCTGCGAGCACTTTACTATGATTTTAAATTTCTATCCCCGATCTAGTCAAAGACCCGTAAAATTAAACCCATCTCATTACACGTTCCGACAAAAGCACGTAAACTCATTTTTTCCTTTTCATTCCTAAAATTATTACAGTCTATCGTTATCCCTTTCTTCTTTTTTTCACTTATTATACTATTATATTATCTCTTATACTTTATGCTCGGTGAATATTGCATATTTATGCAAATTCGGAAACAACTTGGCTCTCGGCTAATAAAAATCGCGGGGATTTAAAAATGGCTGGCGCGGTATAAGAATTATACGCCAAAACTTAGAAACACAGCAAGAACATAAGAACGTGGGATGATTATTTGAGAAAAAAATCCTCCAACTCTATGCATGTCTAGGAAGTCCCTACGTCATATCGGTGTATTTCAGAAAAAAAAGGTTTTTGAAAAAAAGAGATAGTAGAAAAATTTCCGAGATTAATTTAAATTTTTAATTTATTCTATTTACATAGATACAGGGTCTTCATTGTGTTGCCGATTGGCATCTACTTCCTTATTATAAATAGGACACCCCATTTAGTACTTCAGATTAATAGGACGTTTATCGCCATGAGTCTGTGGCGCAACGTTTCGGTTTTTTTTCTCGTTTTTACTCACTTTTTGATCTACATTTAAATTGACATAAATGCGGGAAAAATATATATTTTTTAAAATTTGTTTTCATCGAATAAAATACAAAAGCTTACTTTATCTACTGTCTGTTACGCACATTTTTAAATTAATAAAATGTTATATTGATGCCATATTTCGCACACGGTTCTAGAGTGATACCTTAAAACTAAACCTAAATAGATGATTAAAAGACTTCAAATAACATCCAACATAAATTTGCAAGTCCTCATATTAGACATATCAACGATTATATCCATATTACAAAAATGCATTTTAGGTATTTAAATGTAACAATAACATAAATTAAATCATAATTTATTTATTGATTGGACGAACTAGTAACAGCAAAAGTGCTTTTATTTTCACTGATATTTTTGTTGTCTCTGAACTTTCTCATAGATATCAAATGAAGCTTTTACTTCGCCAATTGGGTGATAAAATGTTAATATTTAGATTTATGAACTTTCAGTTGTTATTTTTCACTTATGCAGGTAAAAAGACTTTTGAAGCATTGTTTGCTAACATGGGTATTATTGCTTGTGTTTATGTACAGGGTGGCTCGAATTCGTGTATGTATAGGGTACTCGAAAACCGTAAGAGATACAGTGTCGGTCAAATTAAGGCAAAATTGCGCATTTAAGTGCCTTACAATATGCCGTTTAGGAAGTTTTAAAATTCCGAGTATTTACGGAGATATCCGGAAAAAACCGAAATTTTGAAAAATCGTTTTATTTTTTTCCTGGGTTTATTTAAAAACGGATTTCAAATCTAATTGCACCTTTGCATTGCTACTTTTTCCGCTATATCTAATGATGATATCCAGTTTGCAATCCGACGTTTCGTCTTCAAGGGATCATCATCAACTTTCTTTTTTTAAATACGAACTTTAATTTTTTTATCGTTTTTCAGATGGTATTGGCGTTATTAATATGAGCATGTATTTTTAATTTTTTTTATTATTTTTTTTTTATTTTTCCAATTTTTTTTTTATTTTTATTTTATATATTTTGCTTTGGCGTGATTTTAAATAATTTAAGGTAGGTACTTTTGAAATTTTCATATTCTATAAAAATATTTTATTTGTTTTTTGCATTAAGTGGAAAATTGGAGCCCGTATTAAAAATTAAAATTAGTAAATTTTTTTTTTTTACGAGAATATGGCCATGAACTATTACTCAAACAAGTTGCTTAGTGCATTTTATTTATAAGCAAAATTCCAATAGGTGTTTTTGCATCAAAGTTCCTATAGTATCACGTGGTATGATTATAAATTTATTGTTGATGTTCTCTATTAAATAAAATTTTAATTGGTTAAAAGTTGGGAATATTTTATCTTTGCAGTAAGCAACTTGTTTGAGTAATAGTTCATGGCCATATTCTCGTAAGAAATAATTATACTATTTTTTATTTTTAATACGCTCCAATTTTCCACTTAATACAAAAAACAAAATAAAATATTTTTATAGAATATAAAAATTTCAAAAGTACCTACCTTAAATTATTTAAAATTACGCCAAAACAAAATATATAATTAAAAAAATAATAATAAAAATTAAAAAAAAAAATAAAAAATAAGAAAATAAAAACGCATAGTCATATTAATAACACCAACACCATCTGAAAAACGATAAAAAAAATTAAAGTTCGTATTTAAAAAAAGAAAGTTGATGATGATCCCTTGAAGACGAAACATCGGATTTCAAACTGGATATAATCATTAGATAGAGCGGAAAAAGTGGCAATGCAAAAGTGCAATTCAATTTGAAATCCGTTTTTAAATAAGCCCAGGAAAAAAATAAAACAAATTTTAAAAATTTCGGTTTTTTCCGGATATCTCCGGAAATACTCGGAATTTTAAAACTTTCTAAACGGCATATTAATAGGCACCTAAATGCGCAATTTTGCCTTAATTTGACCGACACTGTATCTCTTACGGTTTTCGAGTTCCCCATGCATAGACACGAATTCGAGCCACCCTGTACTTAATATATTCATATATACTGGGACTCCAAGCCATTTACTTTTACTAAATTGGTTTAAATCCAACTTAAAGTAAAAAATGAGAAATTCTTCAGATTTTTGACGAACTGTAGCTCACTTAGTTTTCCATTTAGGAAAAAACTTTTCATATGAAAGTTGTTTGGATTTTTATTTCCCTTCAAATTTAATATAAGATAGTTTTTGTTAGGACATAGAGAACACGAGTTATAGCTAAAAATCCGGAAAAAGTGTCAGCGGGGTTTTATGGTTACAGTTAGTTGCGTCAAGGGTGCAGGCGGTCGAAAACTTGCTTTCGGCATAGGGTAACGGGTACAGTTATACTCTTAAGGATTTTAATAATATCTTTTTAATTTTGTTCCAAAATTATTAGATCACAAATGATGCAATATTTTTTTCTCAAATAATAACATATTCAATTATTGGCAACAAAATTTTGTTTTACAACTTCAATCGTCTAAATAATATAAAAATACAAATATGTCAAACACACAAAAAATTCAGTTATTGGCCACAAAGTTACAGTTGTTGGCCTAGCCATCTACCAGTAATTGGCCACCTTAAAAATATGGAGCTTAGCCCAGAACAAAATTATGTTTTTTATAGCCTTACAGCTATTCCACAAAAGTATCATTTTCTGATTGTTTAGCTTTGCCAACACAAGCAAGATAATAGGTTCTTGCACAAAAGTAACATCTTATCCCTGATCTTAAAGACGAGATATCCATAACACATGCATAGCATAGCCCAGTGCAAACTTTGTTTTTTTTTTGTGAACACATGCTTGGTATCTGGCACGATACACTATAACAGCAGAAATAACCAACGCTGGATATAGGAGTATCATTTGCTTTCTCCGAAAATAGTTTCAGTTTACCTGGTTTCGGCATATTTCTGATTAATGAGGATTGGCTTGACGATTACAGTTCAAAATAATTTTCAAAAAATGTGTAGATAGATCTAGTATAACATGAATTAATAACACTTGTAGAAGTATTTGCACAGCTTGTAAAATCATTTAGATGATCTTCATATTCCTGTTTTTAGGGTGAAAATCTTCCTGTGTCTTCAGTGTTAGTTTCATCATCAGTTGGGCTACTATTGGAAATATGTTTGGTACTACAAAGATTTCCTTCACTAAATGGACTATTTGTATGTTCTGTGTTAAGATACTTCAATTTGTTTGATCGACTTATTCTCCGGCACTTTAAGTCTTGTGGTTAACTCATCTGAAGTAGTTGTATGGTTACATAAATGACATATTATTGTCCGTTACGATATTTTCGATTTTGGTTAACTATTCTGGAGTAGTTGGGATCTCGGACGTAGACGGAATAATTCCAACATGGGCACTATTTTCATTTTCAGCGATGGAAATATATTTTTTCTTCAAACGTCAGTAAATCCGTCATTACTC
>MU195972.1:445-14059 GCA_016904865.1 Pissodes strobi | reverse complement strand
TGCGAAAAGATGCGACAACTTGACAGACAAAGGGATAAGTCGATGCAAACTGATGGCAGTCCTGCAGCCTTATTCAATTTCTTTGTTCAGATCGTGAGAGAACAGCTGCACGTCGTGTTAACGATGAGTCCGATTGGTGAAAGTTTCCGAACCAGAATAAGGAAGTTTCCTGCTTTAGTCAATTGTTGTACTATTGACTGGTTTCAGGTAAAATGTTTTCAGATACTATTTCAAACACGGCTAAAAACGTTATTAGAGAAAAATATATATAGATTGTTTTATGTGGACCAGTTACTGAGAAAATTGGGGGTAAATGGGCTACAACCTCGAAAATACCGTGTAAGTAAATGCTGTTAGTCAGAGGGTATCTTGGCCACTTTATAAACATTGGACAATATATCGGCAAAAATCTTGTGAATTTATCGGAAGCAATCAATTGTAAAATGTCACATGCAAATTAGGGTCACAGGACTGAATTTTTAACCCTTTATTTTCGCAAGCTAATTAAATATTAATCATACATTTAAATGAGAGTTTTGTCTATAGTAACATATCTATTTTTTTAATAATATTTTTCTGGTTATTATGAGCAGAAAACTTAAACAGTTTAATCCTAAAACATAAATGACACCTTGCTCACAAAAACATGTAGCTGGCAAAGTTAACAAAATTAATAAGAACATTAGCCCTGAATTATTTCCGAAAACCTAAAATACTTCCTGAAACTAGTAGCCTAGAATACTTAAAGTAGTAGCCTAGTTCCAAAAGATTTCAGGTTCATCAAAAAGACCTCTGTTATTAACAGGTTTTTAGGGGAATATTTATTTGAAGAACATCGTCTTCGTCCTACAATAATTCATCCGGTTTTTCGGGCCATCTCCATCCTTTACCTTTGAGTCCACTTTTAATCATTATATCACTAGGACATATTTCTAATACCTTCTGGAAAATATTTGTCTTTGTAATGCACTTTAACATAATCTTCAGCAATGACAGAAATTCTTGATCGAATATTATCATCATCGATATCTGATTCCCACTCAGATACAGAGTCTGAAACGTTTGAATCCATCTTGTCTGCATCAGATTCAGTATTCTTTGTTTTTCTGTTTTGCAAGAATATAGGTCTTGCTATTCTTAGTACACTTATTTACTTTGTAACGCGTAGTTAATGACAGCTGTCCTGCATTAAGTGTGTTGTTCTTTTCTATCCGGCGAGTCTCTTCCTCCTGCTTCTTTTTAAAGTACTCTTCTGAGGTAATGATTTCAGCACCAAGACAAAGCCTATGCCTTGTTTTGTTATTTTCTCATCCTGCTTATTATTGTTCACCATCGTTATTAAAATTTCTTCAAAAGTTTTAGCTTCTTTTAATCCTTCGTTTTTATTGGTAGCACTTGTTAGATGTGTAGTTGACTCAGCATCAGTTGTGTTTTGCAAATTAGTCGTAGCTACCATAGCTCTATTGGTTTAATTTTCTACAGCCTCTTCAGAATCGTCAATGTCCAAGTTTGTAATATTTTCATGCTGGCTTAGATCTGGATTTCTTTTATTCAGCATATTAACACACAGCTTATCTTTATTCGTATCAGTCAATGCTTCACTGATGCTTGTAGATTTTTCAGAATCGACATAGTCTATGTTTGCAGTATTGTCCGGCTCATCCTGTTGCATATCTCTAGTTTCATTTTCCACATGCGACTAGTCTTGTTGACTTCTATATTTTCTCAACTCCTCAATTCAAAATATATTCTCGAAAATTGCTGATCGTTCGGGACATCCTAGCTCGGGATCATAAATACCAGTAGATTTGAATCCATTGATAATATTGCTTTCAGACATATTTAGATATACTTTTACAGTAGCTTTACAAATGTGCCCTTTGAAATCTTCCTTCTCGGATCATAATAGCAAACTATTTGACTATCCCATTTAGTTTTCAAGCTCTTGAAATCCGCCACATCAAGTGGCTGTAAAACGTGTGTTGTATGGGCGTAATTTGAGTAGTATTACATTGTTTCCAATTGCTGTTTGAATTAGATATGGGGAAATGTGGCCTACGTGTCCATCAAAAATTAAAATAATGGGACAGTCAAGAGGAATACTTGGTAAGAAGCACTTTTTAAACCAGTTCAAAAAATCATACTATCCCTTTCTTTGAAGCGGCATATACTATTTGATCAGATGGCCCATCGTTCATTAACGTTTCCATTATATTTTTTCCTTTAAAAACGAATAACATTGGCAATTTTTGGCCACTCGCAGAAGCACAAAAGAAATTAGTTGTATTGTCTCTACCAGCTAAACTTATTTGCTCCAATAGCACCCACTACTTTTTATTACTTGGGTCCGAACAAAAAACGAAGTTTCATCACAATTGAAAAGATGCGGTTTATTGAGAAGCTGCATTTCATCTATTTTTTAATCCAGTAAATCTAAAAAATCATATATAGTAAATGGGTTTGTTTGGTTGATGCTAACATATTCTACTCCCTGACGTTTCTTGATACTTAATCAATTTCGTTTTCGAAAATTCACAAACGATTCATTGCCAGGACGATCATTCTTAAACCTTGTCTTAATAACATTCCTTCTAACAAATACTTGTACAACATCAAAGACTTCTTTGTATAATCCAAATCCTCATTTCTCCATAGTCCTGAGATGTTTAGCTAGATTTTGCTCCTGCTGCATGCATTCGACCACCTCCGATTCCTCCGAAGCCATCAGCTCTTGCAAGAGCATCTCTGCCTTTGGTGCCATCAACATAGTGTCGTAGAGTTGACCTTGGAATGTTATAGAAAATTGCTGCTCCCATTTTGCTTTTATTTTTATTTTGGACATCTGTTATCGCTCTCATCAAAATTTCCCTAGAATACTTTGGTCTATCCAGTGCCTCTTTCCGTTCTTCTAACAAGATTTCCACCCATTATCATAAAATAAATAAAATTTGTCAAATCGGCTGACTGGGCCATCAAGGCCCAGTTACTTATACGACGATTGCCTATCCCAAATTCTTTATATTTTTGAACTGGGCCACCCTATCTGCAATTTATATTCTCGCTTTAATGGTCGTTTTGAGGAACAACATCATAAATTATTTTTCAAATAACCATGCCACCACCTTATAAAGTATTATGTAAATCAAGTGTACTTACCCCAGCGTTTTAAGCATCCGAAAAACTGATTTTTTTGTTCAGCACACACACAAAAGGAAAATGGACGTTGGACTTGAAGCGCTGTAGATTATAATTTTCGGGAAAACGTTACTCGGAAGTCCATTCCAGTGCAAGGTTGTCCTCCAGATAAAGGAGTCCCGCAACAGTGACATCCTAGAGGTGTTCGCAACTGAATCGTATATTGATGAGTACCGTGTGTCTGATGGGTGTTTCTGTTTGGCACAACTCTGGGCGGAATCATAAGTGCCAGCTCGTTCGAACACCTTCCGTAGTAGTATCGATAGTAAAGAGAGTGGTCCGCCACTTTTCTTCGATGTTTAAGGCTATGAAGGTCTTTAGTCAACAGTGGGTCATCTATCCACAAGACGGACTGCTCTCCTCTGTGCCTATGTAATCTAATATCTGGAGTAAGTATTTGAGTGCCGAGTTCCACACATGGGAACAGTATTACAGATCTGGGTCTTGCAGAGTTGTAAGAGCTAATAAGGTGTATACAACTTTTTTGCTCTATAGCATTTGTGCTGTTGCCTTAGCGATTTTAGTGACGTGATTACGCCAAGACGTGTTGTTTTCTACGTTGATGCCCAGCAAGCTTGTGGATGAGGCCAGAGTCAGTGTTTGTCCTGTCATTGATAAGTCAGGTCCTGCGGTGTTTGCTTTTTTGCTTGAGTCTTTCTTGCGCTAAACTGGACATTGTTTTCCTCACCTCATGCCATGAGGGCGTTCATATCCTGATTGTTGGCAGCAATCTGATTTTCTCGCTCGCGTTGGGAACTAGCAGCGGTCATTGCAGCCAGCGACATGAATGAGGATATAAGAGTGCCTTTGTCGGTAAAGCTGTAAATAGAATTGTTTGTCCTTTCTAAGATATCGTTGATATAGAGCAAGCACAGTGTGGGAGATAATATACACCTTTAAGGAACTCCGGCAATGTTTCAAATTCCTCCGAGAAATATCCATCAATACCAAGTCGAATGCTTCGATCCCTTAAGAAATTGGAAAGCCATGGAAGCAGTGCTGGTGGTCCGTCAATTTGCTTAATAATCCGTTATGCCACACCCTATCAAATGCTTTGGACATATCGAGAGCCACTGCGCGAAATTCGCCGTAGCTCTCGATGGCTTTTGTCCATAGAGCGGTCACATAAGCTAGAAGATCTCTCGTTCATTTATGCTTGCGGAAGACAGACTAGTGATCGCTTATGACCCCTGATAATTGGAGATATTTTAATAGTTATTCTTTGATCAGTTTCACCATGACTGATGGGAACTAAGGCAATTGGACGGTAGTTATTGGAATAATTTTTTCTACCTTTCTTCGGGATTTATTGCACGTGAGCGCATTTCCAGCTAGAAGGGAAGCATGTAGTTCTAGAGGGAGAAAAGCCTGCATAGTGGAGCTCTCAGTTTAGCAGCAAATTTCTTAAGCACTATTGCGGGAAAGCCATCCGGTCATGTGGACTTGCTAGTGTCCCAGGCTTTTTAGTATTCGTTTCACTTCGCGTTGACGAAATATCAGACCTGGCATTGAGGAATTCACTCGCGGGATAGTTGGGAGAGTCTCTAAGGTAGAAATTAATGCAAACATTTTGGTAAGAATGTTCGCTTTTTCCTTGGTCGTTTCCTCTATTGCGCCTTTATCTTTGGTCAGTGGTGTGATTGATGTCTTTGAGAAACCCTGATTGACAGCTTTGGCAACAGACCAAAAGGGTTCTTGATCCGTTAGGACAGCTGAGAAGCTTGTTCTTGATCTGCTCTGTATATCCCTCTTTGCTCTCGTCAATAGTCCGCTTACACTGGTTTCTGGTCGTGATGAATATGTTTCGAAATTCGGCTGTTGGATCTCGGCGCCATTTGCGGTAGGCCGTACTTTTAGCATTGACCGCTCTTGAGCAGTTTTCCCAAACCATGTTACTGTTTGAGATACGTTTCATAGAAGAGGAGCTTCTATACCAGCTAAGATAATTTGAGTTATCTCATCAGCAGATTAAGAGGTGTTTTGATTTTTAAGGCAGACATCTTCCCAAGGAAAAGAAAATTAAAACTCGCGAAGATCACGCTACTTTGCAGATCTGTAGTGCCAAACTTTTCGAAGTACCTGTGGCCCTTGTGCTTTGATATTAAGTTCGCAGATTGCGGAGATAAGATTGTGGTCCGATAGAAAACTTATCGAGAATTTAGCTAGGAAGAAGTTAAGAAGAGCAAAAGAGAGATGGGAAAGAAAATGACAAAGATTGGCCAATAGTCAGTTACAATCACACACCCAAACAAAGCAATAATATCTGGCATTGGCCTTATTTTAGGAATGCAGAATAATTTTATTGAAACACAAATGCTTTTTTGTGTATATCAGTTCAGTGTGAAAGAAATACCTGATACACCTGAAACCATTATGGCTCTTGCCGTAGCGTAAATATCGATTTCAAACACTTCACATTGACGTTTAAAGTAGTTTGGACATATTCCAGTGCTGACATTTGTCCACTTGCCCCCGTGACCTATTTGCCCAAAGTTACCTTTAGCTAAATAAAAAGGATTAGTTGAAGTTAAAAATCTAATAAACATCAAGTGTTTCGGAAATTTTTCGTACATTCGCCACTGAACTCATAAACTAAAGCCACTAACAGTTCACCCTAATTCTTCGTGTGAAATATTGCATTAAATTCCAGAGTTGGCCTGAAGACGCCTTATTGGCTGTTGCTAAAAAGTTCCTCGGCGAAATCGAATTGACGGATCATGAACGCGAAGTTTGTATCGACATGTGTCAGACGTTCCACGTGTCGACGCAAGTGTTATCTGCCGAATATTTCTTAAGGCTGAAGAGACATAATTACGTCACTCCAACTTCTTACTTGGAAATGATAAGTACTTTTAAGACTTTCTTGTCGAGGAAGAGAAAGTAAGTATAAAATTTTTAAGTAAATAATTTTGAATTAATTGAAAAATAATTTGGGTGTTAGTCACTGCATGGTATACAGTGTGTCCGGATTTCAAGTCCACATATGGGAATCTTGCTCGTTATTAAAGATACAGAGTTGGCGAAATTTGGGAAATTTGATGTATGTTGTATCGTTTTTGGATTAATACAAAAAAAAATATGGCAGGTTTTGTTTTTTGCTTGTACTGTTCGAACCGTAGCTTTGACAGAATTAAAAGTCATGTATTATTAAGACAATTTTCTGAGAAGAAACTTTTCACACTAATTTTTGTTCCGATTGGCTTTTATTTTCGACTTACCAACTTTTGCTTTTGCTTATCACGGGTATCTTGGATTTATTCAAGATTCGATTCCCTCCTAAATTATAGTAGGGGAGCGAGCCCACGCATCAAAACGGCGGTATTCTCGAGCGTGGTGCAAACCTATTGAACTTTGAAGAAGATTATAATAAGGAGGAAAAAAGTCATAAAATGTATTAGTTTTTAGCGGTGGGCTTGGAGAGTAGAGCCGTGCAAACTTGTTAAAAAAAATGTGATAAAAAACGCATATTGATAATATATACGCTCCACGTGTCCCTCATTCTTGAGGTGTGCTGATCGCACGTTCTGCCTGGTGGAAGTGAACATACGAAAAGTTAAAAAAATTGGGAAAAAAATATATGCTCGAGCGTGTCAGGCTTTCATAGAGTATGTTGAGTGGACCTGAATGGAGCTGTTTGTACAAAGAATGACGGTCCGGACGTATCATAAACTCGTGGTGGCTTTTTAAAAATGTAAAAAACCGATATGTAGCAATACTACATACAGCATACACACTCGTTCAGCATGATGTCTTGGCTACGCTGATTCTTAATGTGACCTTTAATGTGCGGGGTTTCCTTAACTTGATAGTTCAAAACATGTTTCTGCAAATGTAAAAACCTGTCAAACAAACGCCAGAAAACATCACGGCCAATGTCATTCCAAATATCAAAGTGGTAGGGGGGATAAAGAGAGGAAGCGTGTTTTGTAAGTAGTCTGCATCATTGTTCATTAATTGACCTGTATAGTAATTATGAAATTTTATAATAATATGCTCAAATCTATATTGGCGGCTGTTTGCTGAATGTTTTTCAAAAAAAGGAAACTGATTATATTATAAGTGAAAAATGTATTTTCTATTGATTTTTGTGTTTATATTCAAATTTATTCAATCATCTTCATCCGTTGACGAGTCATCGAATAGGAACTCCGGCTCTCTCGTTGTCTTAGCTTCTTCTTCCTCTTGTTTATCTGAAGCAATAAGCGATATAAGTATAATATAATCTAATTTATTATTGTTTTGCATTTATTGTGCCTTATACTCAACAGGTGGAATTTAAGCTACTTTCTACAATGAATTGAAGACATTTTCCCTAGGTACTAATATATTTTTATTTCGTAATGTATTATGAATGTTGTTCAAAAACCATTTGAACATTATTTCAAATCTTTCGATTTAATTCGTATTATATTAAATTCCACGCCACTATGTATCGCATTCCAAGAATGCCGCTTAAAAACTCGGCAACACCCTTAGCGTCATCTTTTGGCACAACTTTTATCCCCTGCATCAGTTTATCCAGATAGCTAAAAGCAGAACGGCTTCGAACAATATAATGCACGTATTTCGGAACACAAGCTAGGGTCAGCTACAAGCAGAAACGCATCCGATCAATCACAGTGCTACAGGATAGCCTAATAATTAATCCAACCTAAAATTCGAATCTATAATTTTAGACATCCCTAAAATTCCGAACTATAATAATCTAATTTTATAAAAACTGATCAGAAGACTTCGTGTTAAAATCCATAATTTTAGTTTAGAAAACCGGTGATATTAAGCTTTTGTACAACTTCTCTATATTTACGTTATTTGCCCATTACCTCTTCGGAACTCTGCTGGGGTCTGACAGACCCAGAGGTTTAATTATTGCAGTGCCGTCTCTTAGTAAGTTAGGCTACCACCATTCCGCTCCGTGTAGCTGCCCGTCTTGTCTTCGAGTTACGGCAGCTAGTGTGAAATTGATCACCGAGCAGACTAGTGTTGGTTTTCTTGCATTTTTGTGGATTCGGACCCCAACAGACTAAACACGCGAGTATAAAATTTTTGTTTGGTAAGTCACTATTTTGATATAATTTAAAAAAGTTATTAAATTAGTAAAATTTAACATGAAATAAATAAAAATATATGAGTTTAATTAGTTTGAATGAAAAGCGATGCTTATTTTTAGTAAGTTCTGCTTTCTTTTCGAGTTTTACTTTTTTACTGTGTACTTATAGTAAGGAGCCGTTTACATATCATGTAACGCAAATTTTGCCCAATTTTAATTGAGATTTTGTAGCATTTAATTTTTCATGAAAGTAGTATAAGTAAATGCTACCTGTTTTTTTAGAATTCAAGCAATATAGAATTACGATTGTTTTCATATATTATGCTTTGAATGTATTTAAGTATCTCTCTGGAAAATAACACTTAACCCTTATTTGTTACATGCCTACTTTTATATTTGTATTTATTTAGAACATAAGTTATTTCATAACTTAAGCAAACATTAAGTTGTTAAGCCACGAAGTATCAGACAGTCTTTAAGTTTCTTTTTACGAGATGTTGATAAGAAGTATTAACCTTTCTTCATGGTTGGATTTCTCACAGTAATAAAACATACATGCTATCTTATTAATTTAATATTACCTTAATTTCTCAATAAGATTGTTTTCTTTTAAATTAATTCTTTTCTTTAGTCATTATGTTTCATGCAATTTAATATTTAAATATGACGTCATTCCTCATTGTGGTTACGATGCTGACTCGAGCAATCGAACCCGAGTGACACTAATGTTCATTCTGTATTGCACTGTGCATGAGAAAGCAGCTTTTGCCGCTCGGTGTCAATCAGCTGACAATTGACATCGGAAACGAGGTCAAGCGGTCAAGTTCAAGTAGCCTTTGTCTTCATGATGTAGCCGAAGTGTCTAGACCGATTTTATAGTTTTGTATTGAAGATACATCATGGGTCCATTAGGCCAAAAGATTTTCAAAATCTTGTGCCATTAGGCCTGAGAAGGGCTTGGCTTATTATAGTTTTGTCTAATCCTTGAAGATGCCTTTTAATTTTTATGGTTAATCCATCACCACCTAGTAAGGTAGGTAATCGTTGGCTTGTGCTTTATAAAAACGGAACATTTCAACAATCTTAAGTAAAGTGGCTAAAGACTTCATGTTTGTTTCAGGTTTTATTATGGGATGTTATTATTAGAGAATATTAGATAATTTTGATTTGGGAATGGCATACAGATGCTATAAGTTTCAATTAGGATTTACAGTCTATAGATAAATCTTAAACTTCCATGCTTCATGGACAGGGTAGAGTAGAAGATTCAGTTGTTCCGGAATTTCACATGATTAGAGAAGGGAACAATAAGCCACCAAAACCTCAGAGCGGGAAGCACTTATCCAGCTGACAGGAGTAACTCAAGGCCAGTTCTTTCCTTTTATTATATAAAAGATCAGTGTCTATCTAGTGTAAAATTTTATACTTTATCACTAACTTATTCATATTCTTTTTATCTTTAATTGTTCGGCTCACTTGGTAGATATACACATTTAATGCCTTTTACGGACATACATATTTAGTAACCCTGGAAACAAAGATTCATGAGTCTTTTCCCTCTAGGTATATAATTTACTTTAAATAAAACACCCAAGGGGTAAGCGTTACCAAGATAAGCTTCTTCATAACATTATTTTGTTTAATCTGTAGGAATGAATTATATCTTCATAATTTTAATTATGTGTTATTCCCAACGTAGGGGGTATATATTCTTATAAATAAAGAATACTTGTTTTGTTTATGTTTGAAGTGTTTACTGCTTGACTGTTTTCCCCCATTTCATTCTTGAAAATACAATTAACATCTATTAAAGACAATCTAGGTTTTGTGATTTACTAGACTAGGAACTTTCAGTGTCTCTTCCAAATTACGTGGCGCCCAATTTAGGTACACAAAGGCCATATGCCAAGAACCCCGGCCTCCGCATTAAGAGCTAACCGTTCGCATTCTTTAGTGGCAAAATAATGCCACAATTTCGAAAAGGAACTTCACTTCTGGTGGCTCTTTTTGAAGAACTGGATTCAGATAAAGGAAATATAAGTTCTGGCTCAGAAGTTGATCGTGAAGAAAATTATGAAGTTGAAGAGTTGAAAGAAGCCAATGAACTGCACGACTTGGAAGATGAAGTGGATGAGTGGGAAGAAGATGAAAGAGAAGAGTTGGTGGTTGGTGGAAGACAACGTTAATTTGGAAGCAAGACAAGACACAGCTCATAGCGATACTGGTAGCCAAGGATATCCATTCTATTTAGGAAAGGACAAAGCAAGTAAGTGGATTAAAATGTCAATACTTACGCGACCCAATGCCAGAACACGAGCTGAAAATATTATTTCTCACCTGCCACGCACTCGAAGACCATTTAGAGATGCTAAATTACCGATATATTGATGGAACTTTATTTTCTGTTCTGAAGACTGTGGCCATAAATACAGAAGTAGTATACCGAAACAACACCAATGATTATAAAATGACAAGAGGTGAATTCCTAAAATCACTGAGTCAACATCTGAAAGTGATTAAATTGTTTGACTAAAAACATCTATATTTTTTAATAACACTTTGTATCTTTAATAATACCAATAAAAGGATTAAAATTTGTTGGTTTTAATTACCCTAATTACCTGATAATTAATTTGTAGTAGCCTAAAATTATGTTGTATATACATTATTTTGTGGGGGTCTACTAGACCACAGACTAAACTTGCAAGTTTGACGTAACAGATTTCCGAAGGGTTACGGAAGTGGTATGTCAGTAGTGGAGGTAAGTTCACGCGCCAAGGGAGAAAGATAACACTTCTTCACGTACTAGAAAACATTTGTTTCCTGGCTCTGTTCCAAGTAAGTCGCAATAGTACGTGCTCCCCGAGGCACTCGGCCATGGCAGTTGTTCTCTCGACTCACAAGTATGACGCTATAGCACAGAATAGCCACTTGGCTATTCTGTGGCTATAGTAAGCGCTCCCTGTGGCACTCGGCCATGTTAATAAACTCACTCGTTTATAGTCACTCTCTCTAAAGGCGAAAACTAAACGGCGTTTTTGGCACTCGGCCAGTATTCTCTCTGCTTTATTATAATAAAAAGTTTCCCATAAATGCTATTTCCATTTCACGGAGTGATCAGTATAGCGTGTTTTATAATCCATTTTGTTGCGTGTATTAAACCCGCATTTACACAAAAGCATCCCTGTCATACTCTCTTCTTAAAATGAAGTTTGCTCTTGCGCACTCATACAGTGTGATGTTTGCCAATGCAAATTACTCTACAAGGCAAAATAAACTCTCGACGCCATTGCTTTGCCAACAAAGTTATTTATGCATATTACTGCATATTTTTAATTCACTCAAACGTGAGTCATTCTTATTTGCAAGAAGTTGAGGTACATTGTAGATAGAAGCTACGGAGAGCCTTAGTAAGTGCTTATAAGTGACTTTTCCTCTGTTAAAAGATAAACTGCTCAACGATTGAACGTTGCTCTTCAATTGATGAGTATATTGTACATAGTAGCTTATTGTGGACATTAAGGTAATATTTATCCTTTTATTATTACTTGCATTTTATTGTATTTCATCTCAGCGTTATCTTAGTTATCTCAGTCAACCTCACACTGAGTGGTTCCGTAGGAACTGTAACAAACATTTAACTGTGTTTAGCTTCAAGGTTATATTTATAACCGTATACTTTGTTAGGAATATAATTGTTTATTTACTTCTTTAGTCTTTATAAATATTGTTATTCTGATATTGTGTAAAGTCGATACCTAGCACTGACAGTAATTGCCTATATTATTTGTCTATATTCTAGTACCGTCAGAATTAGATACTTTAAATGTTGAATTTAAAATGAGTTTTCGCTTCAAAATCCACGACAAATTCGTCCGAAGCCACGGCTATCATCCTAAAAAAGTCCGGAAATTTCGGATTTTTATATAATTTGGGCATTTAAAATCGCTTTTCAACGGATTTTAGATGATAAAAATCAAATATTAAAAATTAAACGAACTGTCGAAAGCATTATTCAGATGCACAGACGTTAAAAACAATAGTGAGTTATGGCCCTCTTCTAAAATTTGCAAAATTTGGTTATTGACTTTCCCAAATCAAAGGATTCCGGCCCAAGATGACTAGCTGGTAGTGAATAAGCTGTGTCCATAGGTTGATGTTATTCCTGGTTGCATTATATTTACGTGTCGAATTTGTGCAGTGAATAAATCCACTCCGATTGAAGCCACCAGTAAGTATTATTAAAGAATCCTAACTAATATTATAAATGCGAATAAACTAATATTAAAAACGCACATGTGTTTGTTTGTTGGTTTCTTACGCTTTCACGCATAAACTACTTAACCGATCATCATGAAATTTTGTACAGATATTTTCAGTAGTATAGTAAAGGACATAGGGCACTTTTAGCTTTTACCCGCGGCTTCGCTCGCGTTGATGTTTACGGTTAGTTTTAATCCTATTTTTAATTTTCTTTAAATTATATTTGTAATAAGATTTTTTTTTGATTTTGGGCATGCCTTGGATTAGTTTGGTTAGTTTTTGTTCGTTGCGCCTCTGCAGCGAGCGAAGCGAGCGGAGGGCTATGCGTGAAGTGTAATATTAGACATTTTAATGCAAACGTTACAAATGTAAACAACACACGGCAGGCGGTATCTGTGACGGGAATGTGTTTTGCAGGCTGTTTGTAACCGTTAGTGTAAAACGTGTTCTTTCTAATGCCAGAATATAGACAACCAATTTCAAAAAGGAATTGGCTGCGCTCGAGAATGTAAAAGTGACGTTTTTTACAGGTTCGCGATTCTGCTACGTCATTAGGTCACGCTCAAATTATCAGATTCTATTTTTCCCACCATCCTTGAATTAGGTCCTTCAAAATAAAAAAGAAATTGGCCTCGCACGAGAATGTCGAAGTGACGTTTTTTGCAGGTTCGCGATCGTGCTACGTCATTAGGTCACGCTCAAATTGTCAGATTCTATTTTTCCTACCATCCTTGCCACACGTTTTTCTGATTGAAGTTAAAAGTCATTTTTTTTTCAATTAAAAAGAAACCTAGCCCGGAGAATTGTATTGCAAATGCCCGGCCTCAGTAGTGGGGTCGTTAGAGCGCCACCAGTTCTATCCAACTAAACTGAAAAAGCTCCGCTGGTGTTGTGCAGGGTGGGGGTTATTAAATCAAAAGGTACTTAATTTCAATCTAAGGGTCCGTGCAGGGTGACGCGTCAAGCAGCGAGTGGAGCAGCGAGGAAAGCAGAGCGGCGAAACCGAACGAGTGTATTTAGGTTGCAATGTGCATAGTGCACAAGCGCGTGTAGAAGGATATACACTCGTTCGGTTTCGCCGCTCTGCTTTCCTCGCTGCTCCACTC
>JAEQML010074973.1:0-14059 GCA_016904865.1 Pissodes strobi | reverse complement strand
ATTTTGGTACAAACTAAAAAAAAAACTTACAAACTTCATTTTAGTTATTTATAAATATCAAATTACTGGACAATTATCCAATAATTCTTTATTACAATTTGGCAAATAATATAAACAAACAATGGTTTTACTTTAGGAAATACATTCAAATCATAATAAGTAATACTCAACGTTTATTAACTTTGAACGGAATGATTTTTATAAAATTAAAAACTCCTGATCAAAAAGCAAATTCTTTATTAAACATTATTCAAGAAACTAGTAACCAACGTCTGTATAAAATTGGAATAAACAATTAAAAAAAGGAATGGAATGGATCAAAAAAAAAAGTTATCTAAACAGTTAATAAAAGATATAAATAATGATAGATTATTAACTCAATATAAGAAATACAAACATCGATTAATAATACTTGTTGATTATCAAGATTTATCAAGTCGCAAATTGAAAAAATATCCAGTCATCAAGAAATCTTTTGAAATGTAATGAAAAATTTGCAATGAAAAAATAAATAAATAAAATTCAACTAGGTAATAATAAAGTATCATATGATAAAATTGAGATTTCAAATAATTTTACTAAAAATTATTTAAAAGATGATGGAGTCTTGGCTAGTACAAATAAAAACGTAATTACACGAGAAAATAGTACAGAAACTGATTGAAGTGAAATAAAAAAAATCACTCACATAAATTAAAGCTTTTACGAACCACCTTTTTTCTCTGTTTTACGGAAAAAGGATTTACCCATCTTCAAGTCGCTCGAGAGCAACTGTTCCAAAAGAGGGCAAGAAAACCACTCCCTCAAACTATCACCCAATTGCCTTGCTTCCAATAATCTCCAAAGTCGTGGAACGTGTAGTCAATCAGCAACTACTCAAGTACCTCGAGAACAACAGAATAATCAGCGATAATCAATACTGCTTTCGCAAAGAGAGATCGACAGGAGATATTTTGGCCTAAGTCACTCATATATGAAGTAGGGCAATTGAGAAGTACAGAGAGTCTCGAGCGATTGCGTCGGATATTTCGAAGGCATTCGACAGAGTTTGGCATGATGGACTGCTCAACAAACTGCCGTCCTTCGGACTGCCCGCCTCTCTCTGCAGCTGGCTTGCCAGTTTCCTTAAGAACCGATCTGTGCACGTTGCAGTTGATGCAAACATATTCACCATTAGCGCGAGCATTCCTGAAGGCGCAATACTTTCACCAACTCTGTTCCTTATCTATATTAATGACCTACTGACCGAAACGAATAATCCTGCTTACAGTTTTGCAGATGACAGTACCCTGGTCTCCCAATTTAGATCAGAAAAATCTTTACCAGCGACTGAGACTTATCACCGCAGGCAGGAGCAGATTACAGCAATTAATCAAGACCTGGAGAAAGTTCAAACTTGGGGCGACAGAAATTTGGTCCAGTTCAATGCAGCAAAGACCCAAGCAGCACGTTTACCAAGAGGGCCAATGCGGCGGGCCCTGACATCATTATGGCAGGATGGACCATTCCTTCATCCTCGCCAATCGGACTGCTGGGTGTCTCGGTCAACAGCAATATGTCCTGGCATAACCACGTTGCTAACATTGCAAAATCCGCCTCACAGAACCTTGGTGCGCTATTTCGCAACAAAAAATTTTATACACCCAAGCAGTTGCTCTCGCTCTACAAAGCGCAAATAAGACCGTGCTTAGAGTATTGCTCACACATCTGGGGTGCCGCACCAAAGCACACACCCTAAAACTGGTGGATTCCATTCAGAAGGAAGCTGTGTGTCTTTTCGGCGACCCGGAGTTGACCCGGAATCTGGATAGTCTGGAACACGACAGACATGTGGCCGAGATGTCCCTGTTTTACAGATACTTTCACGGCAGATGTTCTTAGGATTTGACCCGCCTAATCCCGCCCCTGGCAGTGCCTGTCAGACAGTCACGACAGACGGCAAGAGCGCACTAGTTCGTCGTACAACTAGAAACACCTAGAGCATCGCTTTAAAAGAACTCCTTTGTCTGGCGCACTGCACCACTGTCGAACTCACTCCCAGGACATCTGTTTCCTCCCTAATTACAATCTACAACTATTCATGAACCGTGTCAATCAACATCTCAATTCATTTTCATTTTTGACTTATTTCTCTCTATTGATAAATAATTTAAACGTCCTTATTCATAAAATCGTTATAATATTTAATAGACATTGATAATTTAGATAAATTATTAATGTTAATGTCACTTTTTAGAATATTTGTCTCTCTATTACTTATCTCATTTTTAATTTTTTTAAAAACGTTTATCATTTCTCAAATTAACATTAAATTAAAATGTACATGCTAACGATGGTCTATATATTGCTAGCATATTTACTGTATAATTTTGTATTTTTGTATGTATTATATTAAAATTATTAAAACCTATGGTTTCCTAATGAGTCCTGTCCATTATTTATAAAAATTAATACCCATCGTTTTCGTTTGCTCCAATATTATTATAGATGACATTTAATAACTTCCTGTCGAATATAATTTGTATGTTTGTATTTAAATAAAAGTCACTATCGTCCCAAAATTGAATTCTACCCCGTACTGCTCTATTCTAAAAAATCTCCTAAATCAAAAGAAATATGTTATTATAATTAAAAACTAACTAACTATCTAATGTAAAATAAAATTCTATAAATAAGAATAAGGATAATAACAATAATATAAATTACGACATTAAATTCAAGTCACATTCCTTTCAAGTCACTTCCATCTATCTTTAATAATTCTTCTATTATTTTGATATGGTCTTATTCGGAATTTCAAACAAATGAATTTGTAATTTCCTGTTTTAATATTTTGGATTTTTTTTTATAAGAAGTCCTCCATTGAGAAATATTTGTGGAATATTCCCTGTGTCTATCTTAAAGTCTGTTAGTGTTGTTACTAATTAACCTTTAATTTCTTGTTATAGTTTTAATTGCAGAAGTTAGTAGTTATGCGACTTCTTTTAACTTTTTCTCTCCTTTGTTTCTTTCGACTTTTTATGTGTTTCCCTTTGATTTTAATTATATTTTATTAAACATTTTGGAACACATTTAATTTAAATATTGCCGTGTAATTTCAATTGTTTTTGATAATCTATTTTTTTGGTGAAGATTACGAATCTCAATTTTTAATTATTTTATGAAAATTTGATTTTCAGTTTTGACCTCTTTCCTTTTCATGATTTTTTAGTATCTTTTTCCATTTTAGAATTTTTTTTGACAAAAACTTACCTTCTGTTAAATCTCAATTACATCTTTTGATATTAAAACTTTCACAATACCATCTTGATAGTTTTGACTTCTAATTCTTTTATTAGAAATTAACATTCTTTGCTATCTGATATTGCCCAAATAAGGTGATGCCATAATTTACATGATTTACTGCATTTTATTGCTATTTGATTTCTTTAATTACTAGAAACAGAGAGAAAATAACTAAAAGAGAGAGGCGACAGCCTGTAAATCGATTTTGAATGCGCATGTCCAAGCAAAAGGGTATGATTGTCAAAATCTAAACACCATCAGCTGATTTCGGATGATCAGATGTCATTGTCATTAGCTTAAAATATTTTTCTCCCGATACTTAGTGGTATTGTTGTCAATAAAGCAGAGTGAAGGTCACCAAAAACGGGTACACCAACATGAAAGGTGCCGACGCTTATTGTGGCCTCTCCTTATAGCTTTTTTTTTCTCTCTGCCAGCACTTTTTGGTCTTGTGATGAAACTGTAAATTTAGAAATGATTTCTGGGCATGCTTAGCCACTTACAGGGTAGTTAGGTGGTAAATAGCTGTTCACCCTTTGAACCGTTTTCTTATCTCATAATTTGTAAAAAAAATATATTTTCATATTTTCGCCAAATAGTGAAAGATTTTGGTTGAAAATTTAAAATTATTTGACAAATGTTAGATATTAACTTTCTTGAACATTTTCTACTTTGCTGCTTCTTTGGTCAAAAGATATATCTGTATGTTATTTCAAATACCCGTCCTATCTTCCATTAGTTAATTTACATTGTTTATTTTGAGTTTATAAGATTTTGAAATTAATTGACGTTTGTGACTAATAATTTATAAATAAGTGTCTAGTAAAACCGAGTTACATTTTGTTGATACATATTGATTTTTATAAATTTTCTTGTCGATATTCATTACTCCTGGTACTAAAATGTCAGGTGAACTATTAGATATTTAGAGTGGTGTTGGCATCACTCGTATGCATTCGATGGTTAGAGATCAACACGCACTTCCTTATCTAAAATGATTTTATCGCTTTGTAAAATAAGTTAATATTAAAATAGTTTACTTGCAATTACACACACAAGTGCTTTATTTACAGATTCAGCACTATGTTGTGACGATGAGCATCATGGATCTGACAGTTGAATATAAAAATTACGTTCTGTTCAGGAAATGTCCCACATGAATTACAACATTCAGAAAATTCTTCGTTTCCTCTAAGCCACTACTACAGCCTTAATAATCTGATAATCGAATTTAATCTGGTCTACAATTAGTATAAATATCTGAGTATCTGAGTCTAAAATTAAGTAAGTACAATTGTCTGAATGCAATTGATCAGTAGAATAAACATATTTGAAGAATGAGTCCCTTTATCAGGAAAACTAAAATAGGGGGAGTGGATTATCAACAACTGTCGACAAACCGCCCATGAGAAACCTTTTGAGAAAGATATCCCACAAAAAAAACAATATTTCACATTTTCAAATGCACTCTTTTAAATAGTGAACACTCGTGCACCCGATGCCAAAAGATACTTCCTTCGCAAAATTGTAGCCAAAAACATTCAACAAGAATAGAGAGGATTTTAAATGAACCCCCGCGGCTAACAAGCGACTCAATCCGATTGTTTACGCCTTGTACCGATGCTGCTTAAACCATTATTATGGAGTAGGTAACAATACCTTTTTTACTGTTGTGTATGTGACAGCATCGAATAACCACAAAGCTAGTTAATCCCACTAATGATGTCTTTCTAAACACGTTTCGACATAGGCGGAGGTAGCAGATTTACATCGACATATTACTATACGTACCTTCATGCTTTTAATTACATTAACTCATTAGTGCCTACTGGTCGTTTAAACTGACGCCACATGTGAAGCTAACCCTATCTCAACATAACCTAAACATATTCTGTTGATATTATTTTGTTCTAGTAACATTCTTAATATAAAATCAATGCTATTTTTGTATAAAAACTATTGTATAAGAAAACCAGTTTGTGATTTTGGAAAGGTGTAAGTTATGCATTTATATCTTATATTCTTAATCAAGCACTTTCTTTGCAAAAACATATTTTTACATATCTATAGATTATAGCCTGATTTTGATTATTTTGAAAAACGAGCTTGTATTGCTCGTCCGCTATAACAGACGCAATGCATCCAAGGCAGTTCACATTTTTTCCTTTTTCAGATTGTTCTTTGCAGAGCCTATGCAATTTCTTAAAGATGCTGAGTCACAAGCAACAATTGATATATTCACGATTCCACCAGCAGAGAATGACGATACTGATATTCATAAGGACTTAAGTGATTAATACACTGTTTGGGTCACCGGATGCTTCGGACACAATGTGAAGGTCAATCCATGAAACAAAAAAGAGATGTTAGATTACTTTCTGCAGAAGAGTCTGAAGACTAGAGCGATGAAGATGTGCCTCGTGTAAAATATAGACGTCGAGGTGAAAATTATTCCTCACTTCCTAGAACTTTACCTGCCATTATTACGAAAAAAAAAAAGTTCCTATAAAAAGGCTTTCACTTGGAAGAAAGAGTTGCCCGCTTTCAACATAATATAGGAATGTGAGGAAGTTGCACCTTCTGATGCTGCCAGAAAATGCAAAGCACCATAATAATTTTTTCAGTTATTTTTCACTAATGTATATCAAAGATCAAATAAATATTTATTCTGGTCAGAAAAACAATTTTTGAAATATTACATTGGACGAAATCTATGTATTATTTGGAGAACTCTTATCTTCTAGATATTCTAAATATCCTAACAAGAGGATGTATTGGTCCAGCTTACCAGATGTGCCTGTTATCCTACAAGACAGTATCCTGCTGAAAAGATTTGAGTCAATCTTGCAACATTTTCATCTAAATGACAATCGTAAAATGGGAAACGGAAATGAATGCGATTGCTTAAGCGGGGTTCTGACTTGTCAGTTTCGCTGAAGCAGTTTGACTGATTCAGTGATACTGAACAAATAATGAACGTGAGGTCACGTGTTCATTAAAAATGATCAGTAAATTCGTACTTTCAGTTAAAGTGAAAGATAGTTCTACTCTTATTAATTTTGGCTGATCATTATCTAATAATGAATATAAGCTGAAGTGTGAGAAAATATTATGTTGAGTGATTTGCTTAGTTTTGAGGTTAGGCGTATTATTTGAGCGTAAATATCGTTGATCAGAATAATTCTTCGATGGCGTGATGAACAAACCGATGCATTTGGGATAATTCTGGGATAAAATATTTTGTAATTCATTTGCTAATTGAAAATATACTTCGCAAAGAACTGGTTTCAATTTTGTTTTTGGCATTTTATGTCTATACGAGAACAAGATCACTGATAGAATTGTCTGGACCATTTGATATATTCAGCAAAACATGAAACGTGTGAACAAAGCGGCCTTTAATCTTATTTTCATTAATAATGAATCAGTTAAAATGATTCATTCAAACTGACTAGTCAGAACCCCCATTTATATAAATTAAGACCTCGTCTAGATGACATAAACGTTGTTTTTCAAAAGCATTGAGGACTAGAAGAAAATTTGTCAATAGACAAGAGCATGATGCCATACTGTATGCACTGCGCGAAGCAGTTCATAAAGTGCAAACCTTTTCGTTTTGGCTTTAAGAATTATATACTTTGCACAAAGTAGGGATATCTACTGACGATTGAACATTTTACTGGCAAGTCAAAAGAAAGAGTATTTGATATTGGTGGCAATACCGTTGTTTCCCTAATAAAACAAGAAATTATTCCTTCAAGGAAAGGTTTCAAGCTCTTTTTCATTTCACTTCTCTTCAGTTGGTTTACTGTATCATCTAACAGAGATGGACTATTGTCCTAGAGCTACAATACAGGAATTAAGAGCCGCTAAATGTCTTCTTCCTGAAAAAACGTTTATGTAACAGCATCCAAGTGGATATTACGAGCACCACACAGATGCAAGTGACACTGTAGCCCTTATGAAATGGAAGGACAATATGGTTACGTGCATAACAAATTACGACACCTTAGATAGAGGAACATGTACGAGATTCTTAAGAGATGCAAAAGAAAATTTACAGTTCCATAGCCTAAACCAGTAGCAAACTATGATAAGAGCATGGTTGGTGTCGACAAGATGAATCATCATCATATGTGGTGGCCTATTTTGGACTACCTGGTCGATGTTTCGGTTTCAAACGCTTGGCTTTTGATGAGAAAAGTAGACCCTCAGAATCAGTTCAGTTCTAAGAGCCTTGTTGATATTAGCAGATCAATTGCCTTGGACTTTCTAAACGGTCATGGAACATCTTCATCTCAAGGAAAATTTATTATGCAGCCAGCCAAAACATATGATTTGATGGCCGCAACCATCTAATTGTCTATAATGACACTGAAAGAAGGTGCGGCTATTGCAGCAAAAAGGTGCATTTTATTTGTGAAAAATGCAACGTTGGGCTTCATCCTAAGATTTGCTTTAAAATGATCACACTTCATAATCACTGAATAAGAAAAATAGTGTTTATATAGTTTATTATGTATTACATATATCATACTTCTCATTGTATTTTATGCATAGCTTCCGTTATATCAGATGTCATTTTTTTTCTAAATAAAAAAAATATTATTATTCAATATTATCTTTTTCTTAAACTTAACCCCGTAAGAAGATACCTGCAAATCAGAGATCTTTTTAACTTTATGCAGTAATGGGTTAATAAATATGTGCAGATAGATGTATTGTGTTATAATGTTCGTTTAAAAAATTAGTTAATTTTTAATATTGTTAATATAGAAGATATTTGACTAAAATGTGTAGGCCGCAGTTTATTTCCAGTTCAAGAACGGTGTTAAAAATGTATTATTAGTATTAGAGTGAATTTTAAATTTAGTTGTAGATATAATTTTAGTGATTTTTTATTAGTTTTTATTACATTCAGATTTATAGTTTTCGCAAATTAGCTGAGGAGGAACAAATCCCACTTATATCAATTTGATAACAACGGAGCAATTTTTAATGATTTAAACAAATTATTTATTTTCCTGTTTCTATTTTGTTTATAGTTTGTTTATATTAACAATAATTAATAATCTGATAGTTTTCGTTCTAGTTTCAAATGTATGTTTTTGTTTTATTTTCTCATACACTACTAAGCCTGTTGTAAAACAAAATATCCCAATATTTCAATACTATGAAAAAACAGTATTGCAGCTAAAGACCTAGGTTAGTACGGAGGCTTAAGATAATATAGACCTTTTAAGTTACTAAATTTAACATCACTTCGAAAAGTCAAAATTTCACAAAACTTCGACGTATAGGTCAACGTTATGTTAAATGTTCTGCTTTACCTTACAGATTGCACCAGTGGTATAAATCCGGTACCTACTGTCTTTTTAAGATAGTACCATGCGATAGCTCTTTATAATCTAAGACCCAGATAACCCAACTACAGATCCGAAAGCGGAGTTGAATTGCCCGCACAAAGTAGTTTTAAACCTGCGGCTGGCAATTAGTAAAAGACTGGCCGCACCAATAACCTATTTTATTTATGTATATGTGAGTATCATTATGGGCGTTATAAGATCCTTTACACAAATAGTGCACTATATAAAAATCGGCCTTTCCCATTGGTCGGTCCGCATGGCCCTCCGCTCGCTTCGCTCGCTACGGGGGCTCAAGAAAAGGAAACTAACCAGGTGCTAACCCAATCTAACCCAAGACATATCCAAAATCAAGAAAAAAAGCTGTTTAGAAACATAATCTGTAAAAAAAATAAAAATAGCAACGGGGTTCGAACCCGCGTTTTCCAGGTGAGACCCAACGATCTAAACCTCTACACCAGAAGAGCTCTTGATAGAAATCGATTACATCACGCAGACATATCGTAATACGAGATGGATCGACCAATAAGAGAGATCGATTTTTACATAGTGCCCTATTTGTGTAAAGGATCTTTAAATGCTCATTATGGTATATTGGGCAAGAAGTTCTGAAAATAAGACTTTTCACACGAATGAGACACTTGCACACGAGACAGAAAGCACGTGTAGCACACTATACTTTTTCTACGACAGGGTGCCCCTCTGGGAGTGTGGTAGAATAGTATATTGTGCAAAAAGTTATATTCACACGCGTTGCGTACTATACTTTTCCTACGACTGCAAATAACATTGGTATTATATAACATTTTTTATTATAATATTATATATCAAGCATCTTGTCTTTAAATTTGAATTTATAATTTACAAAGACCATACAAACACTTCTACAGCAATTTGTGTAACTAGTTGATGAGTAGGTGTTGAGATGCCAGGGCTGGGACAACGCCCTACCCGGGGCACCCTTTAAGGGTTTCGTCCCTCATTCTAGGGTTTCGCATTTAATTTTAGGAGTGATTCTTTTCATATCATTGGGAAAAGGCGCCATTCACCGGCGGTCTCCTCTTATGGCTTTGCCTTCCCTCGGGGGACCCATTTCTTACATATTCGGAAAAGGGAGCATCTGGGGGAGGAGCCCTAAATTTGGGCTCCTTGAGGCCCATAGCCCTGAAATGGGGCCCCTGGTACGGGGCCCATTTTTCACAGATTTTAAAATTGGGCCCTCGGGGGGCGATGCTGTTGAATGGGGCCCCGGTGTGGGAGCCTCATATTTGACACATTTGGAAAAGGGGCTCACCCTGGGGCGAAGCTCTAAAATGAGGCCCGAAGGTGGCGAAACCCTAGAATGGGGCTTATAGTACGGAAGTCCCATTTTTTACAGATTTAGGAATGGGGCCTCCGGGGGCGAAGTCCTAAAATTGGGCTCCAAGAATTAAAAGAGGCCCCTGGTATGAGAGTCCCATTTTGTACAGTTATGGAAAAAGGGGCTCCTGGGTGATGAAGCCCAAAAATTAGACCCCCTTTTTTAGAGATCTGGGAATGGGAACTCTGAGGGCGAAGCTCTAAAACGAACACGAAGCCCTTTAATCTAAATACCCGAATAAACGTGTGAAATATCCAGTTTACAAGAGCAGTAGTTAGTGTGTTTTTATCTATTTTGAGGACAGAAGAATATATAAATAACTTGCTTTGACATGTAAAAATCACAAGACATACCTTTTTCGGTCCTTAGGGCACCTGAAAAAAGATTTATCGCCAGTGCTTCTGTTTGAACAACAGGAATACAGGCACGTATAACCAGGCATGTCACTAACATATTTAAACTAATTTTATAATTTAATTTAAAAAATAAGATTGAATATGACTACGTATTCCGCTGGTGGTTGTGTTGCGACTTACAACGCTTTTTCCATACGGGCCCTGTAGATAGCCAACACCTGTTCAAGCCACCTACGACCATGAGTCATTTGCTGCGAAGTCTGTTGCACGCATTTAAATAGCCGCTTACGCATCTGTTTTGGGTTATCTGGGTCTAAGATAGCAAGATGTAAATATTTTTTTCTTCAAACGTCAGTAAATCCGTCATTACTCGACTGTGTAGGCGGCAGTGAAGTTTCGTTTTTCTTCCGCCGGAGCTTTACTTTTCACTTTTCCGCCGGCGGAGGTAAAAGTGTTATCATAGCAACATAGATAAAATACAAACAAACATCAAAATAAGCGTCAACAACTCAAGAGTTATTAAACTAAAATTTGTATTTATCACTCAATGTGTGACTGCATTTCTAAAAATCACTAATTTAGGAACAAATTGGTTATTATTTAATCGAACTTACCCAATAACTGCTTATCAATACGGAATTAAAACGGAATCGAAGATGCAACTTTAAAAATATAATTATTATTGTTGACAGTGTCCACTGACAGCTTTATGTTACATTACTATAGCAACAACCTGAGCCTATTCACCGACACCGCACCGGTCTAAGCCGCCTTGCGAACCCACTTATCTTTAATAATAATTATTATTACTATTAAAAAGAGACTTTTTGCATTAATTTGTCGACATTTGAAGAAAAAACAGCATATTTTATTTGGAGGAAAAGTTACTTTTCATGGCTTGCTCTCTATTACCAGCCTCACTCCGTTCGGCTGTTAAACACGAGCGCGCCATGAAAAGTATCACTTTTCCTCCATATAAAATAATATACTATTTCCCTTATGTAACTGTTTTCTCTCTTTCTTTACATATCGAAATTGTAGAAAAGCTCGGTTTTAATTTGTTTCCATCTCCTATGGTAGGATAAAATGCATCACTTATGAATATTACATAGAATGTAAAATAAGAAAGCCGATATCAAGTACTAATATCGGATCGGACGGACAAATCACAGGCAGTAAAAATAATTTCAAACTACAACCAATTTCAAAGAGGTATACTTTTTGAATCTCTAGAGATTGCTAATACTGTATCTAAATAGTTTAACATACTCTAGCTTTATTTTTTAAATTTAATCTTGGTTAAAATTAAACAAAACTTAGAGGTGCTAGCCCAAATTTAGCAAATTTTCAACTTATAAATCTAAATAAACACAAAACTTCCAAAGTTAAAATTCTACAAATCTTAGACTTCGAGGACCCAATTTAAAAACTCCAAGCAGATATTCATCAAAGCTTTGGCCTCAAAGACAAAATTGAGCAAATCATTCCATTAATAAGTCAAAGTTTTATTAGAATTCGACTTACAAGCATAGCAATTTTGCTACATTTCGACATAAAAAGTAGAAATTTAAGAAACTTTGAGCTTTAAGTCGAAATGTACTGATTTTCGACTTATTTCCACATACAACTGTATCTGGTGACCCTTCCGAGTCTTGAAAGTTACAGAGAGGGTCAATATATATACTTTTAAATTTCGAATTGTAACTCAAAATTTAAAAAAAACTTCGATTTGTAAGTCGAAATTTAAAAGGTTTTCGTTTCATTAATATAAGATAAACACTACTGAATATTTAGTTTATTTCTATATACCTCAAAAAAGTTATTTATTAAAATTAAGCATGCCATGCCTTGAAAAAAAGGTATAATTAATAAGTAGAAGATATTAATTTCATAAAAACAGACATAAATATTCCCATAATTCTTCCAAGACTTAATTTTTTTTTTTATCTAACAATTAAATCTTGTAAATTTGAATTTTTCATTCAAAAATAATAACATGGTGTGAATAATTCAATTTCTTAGGGAGTTTGCTTGGTCTTCGTTGTTTTTTTTTAAGTTGTTTGTCCTCTTTGTTTTATTATTTTAAATTTTATACGTTTTTTTCCTCGTTTTTTTCTTTGATTTAAGGCAGGCACTATCGGATATTTAATTATTTTTAATTTCTAATGTGTTACATTTACGTTTTCCATGATAGTTTTGTATTTTTTTTTTACATTTTTTTAATTGAAAATGTATGCATGTTGTTGTTGCTTAAAAAAGAGGTATTTATTAAAATTAAACATGTAATGGCTTTGAAGATAAGGCACATGTAATATGTAGAATGTATTTATTTTATAACAACAGACATTAATATTTCAATGTTTCATCATAAACCGAGTAATAAACTTAATTTTTTTTATCTAATTAAAAATTTTTAAATTTAATTTTCTACTTTCAAATTATGACCTGAAATTACTAAGGGAGGTTGTTTTAAATACCTCGTTCTCTAGTGAATTATTTGTTCGTTTTATTATTATTTTAAATTACGTGTTTTTTTTCACTTAAGACATTTAGTTTGTTTTTTTCTAATACGTTACGTTTACGCTTTGGTAATAAAGCGATAAAAAGTAAATAAACCTTCAGGGAAAATGTATGTATATTGTTGTTACTTTAAAGCATGTTATTTATTACAATTAAGCATGCAATGACCTTGAAGTAAAGAAATAATTAATAGGCAGGCAAGGCTTTGCTTGCTTGTTTTTTGCTCCGACAGTTATATCTTGTAAGTCTTGTATGTGGAAATATTTCATTTTAAAATGATAAAATGGTTGCAATATTTTAATTTATAAGGACGTTTCTTTAATATCTCCCTTTATTGTGTATACTTTTCTCTTTTATTTATGACAGGCACTACTGGACATTTAGTTTAATTTTATATTTTAATGTGTTTCATTCACGCTTTATCGATTAAAATTTATATTCTTTTGACACTAAAGCTTCTGATTGATTGATTGAAAACGTAAGCATATTGTTACGTTACCTTAAAAAAGTTAAGCATGAAATGATCCATTATAGGTAAAAATGGATACGTAAATATTTTCATACTTTAATAAAATCTTGTAAATTCGAATATTTCATTTTAAAATTTTAAGACGGTTAAAATAATTTTTAAAATAAAATTTAAACTGTAATCCAGCTAAGCCTTGCACACACATTTCATAATGTCTAAAATAATTAGTTTTTACTGAACGCAATAATATGTTTATCTATTTATATGTAACTTAACTTTTCAACATATTTAAAAAATGGTTAAATAATTAAATTTCTAAGGTTGTTTTGCCTTCTTCGTTTTTCCTTGATTTGTTTGTTTTATATTTCCAATTGTGTTCAAAATGTTTTTTTTTGCTTTCATTTAAGGCAAACATATTGTTTTTTCTGATTTGTTACAATCTTTGTCAATAAAAAATCATGTAATTAAAGCTTCTGATGTGATTTATTGATACAATATAATTTTACTGGATGAAATTTACAGTTAAAATATTTCAAACTAATATAAGAATAGAAACATATTAAAATTATGGTTGCAAACGAATAACGGGTGTAACATAATATAAGAGCAAGGCATGGTACCGTTGAGTAAATAAATTTTAGTTCATATAATTTAAACTATACCTTAGTTATATTAATTTGTGTAAGTATTAGTGTCAAGCTTTATT
>JAEQML010074972.1:0-14063 GCA_016904865.1 Pissodes strobi | reverse complement strand
CAGCGTGCTTAAAATGATGTTTATGATGCGCCCAGTTTTTTAAAGGTATAGCAACCTTTAAAAAACTGGGCGCATCATAAACATCATTTTAAGCACGCTGTAGCGTGCGATAATCGTTGATTATGATGCATGCGTAATAAAAAAATAAATAGGATTTTCTAAAACCTCCTGTTTATGATGCGCCCAGTTTTTTAAAGGTTGCTATAGAAACATTTGATCATGTCAAATGTGACAGGTTAATATATTCGTCAATATATCCCATAAGTTTAATATTTAAAACATTTTTGAGATTATGATGCATTCGTAATAAAAAAAAATAGCGTATGATATACGTGTATAAGACGCCTTTAAAGCTCTTGCGACTTACAAAACACTCCGCTGCGCGTGCTTTAAAGGCCCTCTTATACACTTATATCATAATATACTATTTTAATTTTTATATTTTTAATTACTATCTTAACTAATATACTGATCTGAACAACTAACGTCTGTTACATTTATTACAGTTGTTGATCCTAAATACATGTAATTATCAGTATATTACCTATACCAAAATGCTGATGTTTTGGTAGGTATTTTTGAATTTGAACGTAACACATACGTTCAAATTCAAAGTAAAATCTGAGATTAAAGGTAATAATATTCTTAATATTGACCGAAATATTTCTACACTCTAGTATTGTAGTGAAGTAACTAGGGACTAAGGCAAATGAGGAATTTTGCGCCCCCTTTCCTCTTATTACCCACCGATGGTATTCCAGTAATAATATTTATAATTATTTTACTTATTTCTATATTTACTATATTTGTAGCTGGTATAGAGGGTAGTTTTGAAATTGGTTTTGTAAACATCATTATCGTATCAGCTTTAAGAGAGGTAGGAATAATAACAATAATTATGTTTCTAAGTAATTAGTTAGTTGTTTTTTTCATTTGTATAGGAATAAATATCATTCACAACTTGCCCTATAGTATTAGAGTTTTACCAGCGAATATTAACTACCGACAAGAAGGCCCACTCAATGGCCAGACAGCGCTACAAAGGAATCGTCGTTTATTTTCTTCGTTGCCTGGTAACGATCGGCGAACTTCGCCGCACACAGGTTGAATTTAAATAAAAGCTGGTCATAAACGATATTTTCGTTTGCGGTATATTTAATCAAATTTATGACGAAATTATTTATAGCACTCTAATACTTTAGCTGGCTTTGGAAAAACACAATTGATATCTTCTGAATTGTTTGCAGCGCCCTGTCAAACTTACGGTATGGTTTGTTTTATTATTATTATCACCAAATAAATATTTTGATAAAGTTTGTATTCAACTGGCTGTTACAAACATCTGTTACCGTTTTGAATTAGTTATTATTGATAACAATACTCAAGGTGTGTAATAACTAATATTTAAAAGATTTTGATTTTGTGTTAATGATTTCACCATATTTCCGAATACAAATATTCTGACAAAAGACATCAAGAAGAAAATGTTGCTCGAATTTGCCCCATCTTTTAATGTTTAATTAAATTTTGGCGTTTTGGATGATTTTAAAATTGGTTAAAGGTTTCGCACAATATTTTTACTGTATTATTTCATTCCTGTTTTGTAATACATCACAACTAAAAAGTAGCGATATTATCTTATATCGAATATTGACTCGACTATAGAATTTGCCCGTGAAAATTAATCTGACAAAGGATGAGCTGGTCTATGGCCGCCGCGTCAAAGGTCGCCTGCCAACATGATTGTTTTATTTGTATCATGGCCTGCCGATATTCTGCTAGTTTTCGCGCGGGGAAGGAGACACACCGTTGACATGTCGCCGCGGAGAGTGATATTTCTTATCATATAGTTTTGCACAAATACATAATAAAAAGATAAAGACTGATGTACTATACTGCTAACGTGCTTACACTCTGTTGAAGTTATGTGTTGGTGTTATACCTATTTGTGCAACAACTGAAGCCAGATGATCAGAAAATGGCGCGTCGAAATGAGGATCCCTTATTGGCTAAATTTGTAACGTGCGCAGTTTTCCCTGCTGCTGTCTTGTTTGAGCATTTACGTTTCTCTGTTTTTTTGCTTCGTATGTTGTACTGAAAGTATTTTCAAATGGTTTTATGTCATTTAAATTACCCTTAACGCAACGCATTATTAAAATGGAATTTTAAAAGCTATATCTGTTGTAAAGTCGTCGGTACGGGTGGGCAAGAAATTGAATAATCGATTAAACGCGTAATATTTTAGCAAATAACTGAATAATCGAAATAATCGATTATCGATATTTTCTGAAATATTAATCGATAAGTCGATTAATCGGTAATTTCTTAAAAGTGAATCGAATAATCGATTGTCGCCCACCCCTAATCCCATAATATTGTAGTTAAGTGAAACTGAAGCTGAAATTTCGGTAGAATCATTATTGCCGATGCAAGACTGATGTTATTATAAAAAGAGGTAATAAATACTTACTTTGGCTGAATCACCAGATAAAAATTTATAATTTAGTTTTAATTTGTAAATATGGCTTTGATATTACCTTGGGATAGTCAGAATATAAGCAAGTGTTTTTGAACAACAACTGCACTAATGCTTCTATATTTTTACTAGTTTCGTCCCTATTAGATTATTTTTTAAAAATTACGATAACTCTGAAATACATGTATGGCAAAATTGCAGGCCCTCATCAACGCGCTTCTGTCGTCCGCTTAACATTCAGTTTGCTCGCGAGACTCCTGAATTAACCATTGCAAAAACAAAATTTGGATCATCGAATTAAAAATTTAAAACCCTCTTTTTACAACGAAGGAGCCCTTAATTTACAAAATCATTTTTTAAAACGGTTTAAGAACATACAAATGATTTTTATACATGATTTTTATCGTTAGTGATAATTGATACACCCTATATAAATATAGATGATGAGCTAAAAATTCAACAATTATTTGTCTAAAACACGATATATTAAACGTGTAATACTTAATAACTTTTATGTCTTATTTCTGCTAAACCTTATTATGGCCAGCTTTCCTAGAAATTCGACCAGTGTGCGCCGGGTCCAAAGGTCACATGCCAGTATCATGCTAGTTTTCGCGCGGGGAAGGAGACATACCGTTGACTTGCCGCCGCGGAGAGTGAATCTTCTTATCGTAGTTAATATTCGCTGGTTTTACGCCCAGCGAGATTTAAGTTACTAGTGCACTTGTGAATGAGAGGCGCGTGATTGGCTAGCTACGTGAGGTGATGCATGTCTTCGCGATACAAACAGTTGTTTGTAAGTCAGCACTAAAACAGATTTTATCCACAATACCGAAACAGAATTTTTGCACTCGACGCGCGTTTCGCTAACCATGTTAGCATCATCAGGAGAACATGGTTAGCGCGTCGAGTGCGCCCTAGCCTTATGCATATCGTAACGGATTTGGTTAAAAAGTAGTTTTTTTAAATATACCACTCAATTAACAAAAAGGGAAGGCCTAAATGAAAAAAAATATTCTTCATAAAAGTTTCGCTTATGTCTTGACAAGGTAATAGAGAAATCCCATATTTTTTGCTTGTAAACTAACAAAGATATCACAATAAATAACATATATTTAACATTGAATTCTTGTCGGTCGCCGTCTCCGTCTTTAGCGCAGGTCGCTGTGTGACGTGTTACCTGTGCATTTCCCCCGCCATAAAGCTGCCGAGTAAAGCTTAGTGTTGCCAACCGTAGCGGAATTCCGCTACGGTAGCGGATTTTCAGTCCTTGTCGGCGTAGCGGCGGCAAGACGATTTGTAGCGGAATTTAAAAAAAAAACAGTAATAGTCGAAATAAAGTAATTTTAGCATTTTCCGTTAAAAAATCGCCCGATTGGTTGTTCTTGTGAAAGGTCACGTGACGTTGGAATTAATAAGCCAATGTTTCAGAAACCATATCAATTTATCTGCATCAGTTGATAGTTACAAACACGATAGCAGGAACAGAAATGGACCCATGGCCCATGGCATCATTTACTTGTTTATAGGATATATTCAAGAAAAAATCGAGTGGTAGCGGTTTTTTGCCACATGTAGCGGAATTTTCATACCGCGGTAGCCGTGAGATACGGGAGGCATTTATACAATCCGTAAATGTATACGGCACCTAGCACTATCCCATTGGTTGGATTTAAAATTTCAACCAATCAAACTTCGAGTGCCATATGCGTGTACGGAATGTAAATCGGTGCCATATGCACTTACGGAATGTAATAACAGTTTATGGAGCAGCAGATCTTTGCGATTCAGTGGATCATATTTAGCAAGCCTGGTGGCGGCAGTAGTTAGATGCTGTGCTTCTGATACGATGCTTCGGTTTGCCTCTGAGTTCAATTCCCGTCAGTGGCAAGCGTTTTTTAATTTTTTTTTAAGGTTTTGTTTGTTTTTTTTTTTTAATTTGGGGTAGTTTGGGTTAGCTTTGGTTAGTTTGGGTTAGTTTTGGTTAGTTTTGTTCGATTGCACCCCGGAGCTAGCGAAGGGCCATGCGTGAAGTTAACAGTACTAACTACAAACGCATGTTTGAAGACGCTTGTCTTTAAAAGACACCTCTTATCCTTTCCGAACTTCTACCATACTCTTTGAAGCCTTCGGAATATATTTAAACTGCAAAAGTATTTATTACATTCCGTAACTGAATATGGCACCGAATTACATTCCGTACACGATTATGGCACTCGCGCGTTGATTGGATAGAAGTTCAAATTTTGAATGGTTTGACCAATAACAACACCGAGGTGCCATATACATTTACGGAATGTATAAATGCATACGGGAGCAGGTTGGCAACACTAAGCAACCTCTTGTGTTTACGGATTTTGCGGAGGACGGACGTCCAAGGATAATACAGACCAGGTTCATTTTGTCGTTCCACGAAAAGCGTGGTTGGGCATTGTCCTTTTTAAAATTATGTTACCTTTTAAAATGTGACTTTTGACTTTTTAATTGTGATTTGACCATTGTTTGTTGGTGTTGTTTGTTTACTCTTCGTCGATATGTTCTTCAGGTCCAATGACAAGTAACACTGTTGATGGCTTAGGCGGAAAGCGCTCTGTTATACTTTTATAAGAAGTCCTTTTGGATTAAATTTTGCATGGAATACAAAGTGTTTCATTTGGTATAATACAGACGTCGAAAAACGGTGATGCAAGCGCGGTGTAGTCACGAATCAAAACAAAAAGTTCAGGGGATAAATCCAGTGAAAATTCAGCTTCAGAGTTGGGCGCACAATAGAGAGATTTTAAGCCGCTTGTTTCAGCATGTCGTTATGGTTATCGTTATTGTGAGCATGCGCAGTACTAAAATGTCATCACCTTGACTTTATTAACGATAACGGTTTCCGTTAATTACGAAGAAATAAGGAAGGTGTTATCGTAATCGTTGTGGTTATTTCATGGGCTGCAATGTCGCCAATGCGCTTAGAAGTAACTAACATTCCTATGTATTTGGCGGAATTTGATTGATTATTCGATGACAAATTTAAAAACGTATAGAAATTATATTTTATTAGTTAATTTGGAATATTTATAAAATACTTTAAGAATCTTAAATAAAGTTTTTGCATTTTTAAACATTGTGGGGCATTGTTATTTCTTGGAATAAATAACACTATAATATTAGGTTTGTTCTAGCAGCGATTTCAAACGGTTCCAAACCGTACGGAGTTTACGCATAGCCATATAAGCGACGCTTATATCGTTATGCGCAAACTCCGGACGGTTTGAAACCGTTTGAAATCGCTGCTAGAACAAACCTAATAATACTTCTAATTTCCTGTGGAATTCTCAGTGCTCCTGCTAATCGATAAATATGCGTTTTTTGAAACCTTAAAGTGTTGCCTCATTGTCTTCAAAGTTCGAATTCTGCCTGAACCTGCACCATAGCATCCTCGTGCTGCAGAGGATTGTTTCGAAAAATATCATTCATGATAATTCCTCTGATTAAATTGTGGTTGGATCCATTAGGATCATGTCTTCCATTCTGGCCAACGACTGGATAGCACGGAAATCCAAGATCCAAGATTTGGTTAGTCTGGATGGTGTTACTATATTCATACCATTTTTTTTATGGCAGTGGCACACACACTAAAGGGAGACCCTATGGCGCTCGACGAGCGGTGTGTGTGCGAAGATGTTGATTGACACGGCTCTTGAATATTTGTAAGTTGTAATTAGTGGGAAACAGATGTCCTGGGAGTGAGTTCCACAGTGATGCCGTGCGCCAGACAAAGGAGTTCTTGTAAAGCGATGTTCTAGGTGTTTCCAGTTGTACGACGAACTGGT
This sequence comes from Pissodes strobi, assembly GCA_016904865.1. NCBI lineage: Eukaryota > Metazoa > Arthropoda > Insecta > Coleoptera > Curculionidae > Pissodes > Pissodes strobi. The sequence continues at coordinate 7,766 of JAEQML010074972.1, read as the reverse complement.
GCGCTCTTGCCGTCTGTCGTGACTGTCTGACAGGCGCTGCCAGGGGCGGGATGAGGCGGACCAAATCCTGGGAACATCTGCCGTGAAAGTATCTGTAAAACAGAGATATCTCGGCTACATGTCTACGGTGTTCCAGACTATCTAGATTCCGGATCAACTCCGGGTCGCCGACGAGACGCACAGCTCTCTTCTGAATGGAATCCAGCAGCTTTAGGGTGTGCTTTGGTGCGGCACCCCAGATATGTGAGCAATATTCTAAGCACGGTCTTATTTGCGCTTTGTAGAGCAAGAGCAACTGCTGCGGTGTATAGAGTTTTTTGTTGCGAAATAGCGCACCAAGCTTCTGGGAGGCTGATTTTGCGATGTTAGCAACGTGGTCATGCCAGGACATATTGCTGTTGACCGAGATACCCAGTAGTCCGATTGACGAGGATGAAGGAATGGTCGACCCTGTCATAATGATGTCAGGACCCGCTGTATTGGCCCTCTTGGTAAACGTGGCAGCTTGGGTCTTTGCTGCATTGAACTGGACCAAATTTCGGTCGCCCCAAGTTTGAACTTTCTCCAGGTCTTGATTAATTGCTGTAATCTGCTCCTGTCTGCGGTGATGAGTCTCAGTCGCTGGTAAGGGTTTTTCTGATCTAAAGTCGGAGACAAGGGTACTGTCATCTGCAAAACTGTAAACAGGATTATTTGTTTCGGTCAGCAGGTCATTAATATAGATGAGGAACAGAGTTGGTGAAAGTATTGCGCCCTGAGGCACGCCCGCGTTGATGGTGAATGTGTCCGAGGTGTGTCCATCGACTGCAACGTGCAGAGATCGGCTGTTAAGGAAACTGGCAAGCCAGCTGCAGAGAGAGGCTGGCAGTCCGAAGAACGGTAGTTTGTTGAGCAGTCCGTCATGCCAAACTCTGTCGAATGCATTTGAAATATCCAACGCAATCGCTCGAGACTCCGTAGTTCTCAATTGCCCTACTCCATATATGAATGACATAGGCCAATATATCTCCTGTCGATCTCTCTTTGCGAAAGCCGTATTGATTATCGCTGATTATTTTGTTGTTCTTGAGGTACTTGAGTAGTTGCTGATTGACTACACGTTCCATGACTTTGGAGATTATTGGAAGCAAGGCAATTGGCCGATAGTTTGAGGGCGTGGTTTTCTTGCCTTTTTTTGGAGCAGGTTGCACTCGAGCGACTTTCCAAGAAGATGGGTAAATCCCCTTTCCGTAAGACAGAGAAAAAAGCCTGGAAAAAACGGGTGTTAGTTCGTTGGCGCAGTTCTTTAAGACGATGGCAGGTATTCCGTCCGGTCCTGATGCCTTTTGCGTATCTAGATTTTTAAGGATTTTACGAATATCACGGTGATGAAATTTGACTTCTGCCATGGTAGTGTTGATGTTCGATATGGTGGGGAGAGTCTTGCCTTGGGGGACGTTTAAGGTAGAGTGCGAAGAAAACATTTTGGCAAGCATGTTTGCTTTTTCCTTGGATGTAGTCGCCGTGATGCCACGTTCGTCTGTCAAAGGTGGGAGAGACGTTTCTGTAAAGTTGTTACTTACTGCCTTTGCTACCGACCAGAAATTCCTGGAGCCACTGGGGCATTGCAAAAGTTTATTCCTGATCCTTTGATTGTGTTTGTCCTTAGTTTCGTCGATAACACGCTTGCATTCGTTTCTCGCTTGGACAAAATAATTGCGATTTTCAGCGGTCTGATTTTGCTGCCAGTACTTGTAGGCTTGCTGTTTCCTACCCACAGCTCTTTCGCATCTTCTGTCGAACCAGGGCTTTCCTTTTGATGGTAACTTGATGGAATTTGGGATGTATGCTTCCATTCCTGAGAAGATTACTTGCGTGATCTTTTCGCAGCAGACTGACGGGTCGTCAGCGCCAAAGCAGACGTCGAGCCAAGGAAAATCCAGGTAGAACTCCCTTAGATCGTCCCAGTTTGCAGAATTGTAATGCCAGATTTTGCGAGGCAATGGTGGATCCTTCTGTATGAGTGGCAATTCACAAACCGTTGTAATAAGTTTGTGGTCGGAAGTACCTAATGGCGGACCAACTGTAACTGTGTACTGGTCAGGATTGGTGGTTAGAAACAGATCCAGGAGGGCGGCGAATTCGCCTCTCTCTCAGATTCGAGTTGGTTCGTCTACAATTTGAGTAAGCCCGCAGCTGATGGCGAACGCTTCAGCCTCTCTACCTTCGTTGTCGGTCTTGTTGTGATGTTTGAGCCAGTTGGTGTTGTGGGCATTGAAGTCTCCCCGAACGATTATTTCTGAACTGGGGTGATCAACCTGTATTGAGTCAAAAGTGGTAGCTAGTGTTGAAAAAAAGCTTTGATAGGCTCTATCGCTCGGAGGGCGATAGAGACAACATATAAACTTGGTTAATCCCTTGGCGGTGAACTTGAGCCACATGACGTCAAGGTTGTTCGGTTCGAGTGTTTCCTCGCGGTGACATGAAAGGTCGCTTCGGACAAAAAGGCATATTCCGAACTTATGTCTAAATCGGGTATGTAAGTCGTAACCAGGATAAGGGTAGTTCACTCTGTTGTTGTTGTAGAACATACTTGTGTTTCTGTAAGGGCTAGTATGTGTGGTCTATTTGCTTGTAGATGTTGGTGTACCGAATTTATGTTTGTATTTAGGCCTCTTATGTTGCAGAAATCAATTCTAAATTGGTTCGGTATCTTTGCTGTCTGTGAAATGCGGAATGAAGGGCTCCCATGGCCACCCAGCGCCCAGAGATCCGAATGGCCGGGGAGTTTACCTCCGGAATATTTTGATCCTGGAAGCACCATCATGTCCATATTATTATATTCCTACTGTGGAATCCGGAACCACCAGCGCGGAAACGGAACGTGATTTCGGGAAAACCACTTAGCGCCTCCCAGTTCTGGTGGGGTGGTCTTTCACCGGACGATGCGGGTAGGCGTATGCATCTACCACCTAGGGCCGCTTCCACTGGATGCATCGGCCTCAGACTCTTTCCTTTGGTGGTTCCTAGTCTGACAGGGGTAAAAATAGGGTTTGTTGGGTCACTCCCTAGTGATCAGCTCCAGACTTTCTACTTTGGTGTTCTGCAGCCTGGAGGAGGACGATGGGATTTGATGGGCCACATCCCGTGGCAACTCGGAATGGCGGGGGCGTCACTCCCCGCAATCAAACTGCTCTCACCAGTTTGACGTCCCTGCCAGCTAATACAATGCAGCCCCTCTTGTCACAAACTGTCATTGATCAGCTCCAGACTTTGTACTTCGGTGTTCTCCAGCCTGAGGGAGGACGATGAGATTTGATGGGCCACATCCCGTGGCAACTCGGAATGGCGAGGGCGTCACTCCCCGTAATCAAACTACTCTCACCAGTTTGACGTTCCTGCCAGCTAATACAATGCAGCCCCTCTCGTCACAAACTGTCATTGATCAGCTCTACCTAGAATCGTAAACTCTAGTATTCTTGTATTCATACTATACAAATACACAAATGAAATGTCACCTGTGACATTTGTCATTGCCGTTATTTTTAAAAGGATTATTGACGTTCGTGTTAAGGGGCTTGAAATCTCTTTTATGAAAGGCTACGTAATCGTTATCGGTAATAACGTTAACGTAAAGTGTTTGGCGCGTTCTGTTCGGCGCGGAGACACGTCCTGACTTGCGGAATTCGTTCGTGCGCGGGCTGCGCGTTTACTTCGTTCGGAGTAAAATGTTCATACGATTCTTTGGCAACATCTACGATTTTGATCAAGTATCTATCTGGCAACCTTGTTTTCACGCTCTTGAAGTTTTACCAACGTCTACCTACAGCAAATTTTCAACCTTCGGACCTGCGCATTTGGACTAGAGTCTAGCGACAGCTGCCGGACCATTCCATCCCTTCCTCCCACTTTTGGCACTTGGCATGGTCTTTCGCTCGCTATCAGTGTCGCCAACTTATTAATATCGTTACCAGATCTGGTAATATGAACACGATTTTAGTAATGAAGTTTTTTAATCTAGTATCTAGTAATGCAACATTTCAAATTTCAATCTAGACTAATTCTGGTATTATGGTATTAGCAATCGATAAAACTCAATTTCACCTGCACTAAGTACACCTTTTGCACCAACCCTTTTTCTTTCTTCGGTGCACTTGCACTGAGTGCCATTTAGTGCATCTCTTTCTCCACCGACTATTTTGTTGGTGCAGAACTGGCGGAATAATAGCATTGTTTATACACGGAATAAAGACAATGTTAATAGTAAACAAATCAAAACTTAACCAGCTTAACCTACAATTTTGTTAAGCTGTTGCTGCCCAGGGCTCAAGACAATTTTGTAAGAAAATCATGAAAAAAGCAATAATACTTTGAGATCACAACGGTGAGCTGGCTTTTTCTTTCGCTGCTGCACGATTATTTGGTGGAGCTACACTGACGTACACCAAGTGCAGTTGGTGTAGGTGAAAGAAAAACACCTAATACGTTCAAAAAATTAGGCCATCTTGGCTTAAGGATCCGGAATTTTCCTGATGGCTAAGTGTAGTAGATATCACCCAAGGCTCAAAAGCTAAATGCAAACTTTGTGGCAACGAAATTATTTAAAATTTGGTATTAGGGTTTCAAAGGTTAGCAATATGTAGGTAACATAATCTATATTATTATACAGAATACAGATTTTATTTTTTTCTTGGTTACCATAATAATTTATTTATTTTTAAAATATCATTTTCTTTATTGCATCTCGATATTATTGCCTTAAAAAATATTAATATGAAAAAAAAAAACGTTAACAATAACCTTTGACAATTGAAAATGTAAAATTTTAAGGTTAGTGGTAGTAGTAGTAAACTCTCTATTGGCCTTTTTCGTGAGTAAAATTAGCCAGAAAAGGCCTCTATCCGGCTTAGTTAGAGCTGGGGCGACCCATCCCAGATAAGTCACACCTGATGGATAGTGATACTATTTTTAGAGCTCCCAGTATGTCGAGTATGTACTCCTGGGAGCTCAGATTGTTGCATGCACGGCTTGTTTTAAGGTTCAAATACCACCGGCTGGACATTCACACACATTTAAATCTTGTACATGCACGGGGCTCTAACCCCAAACTAACATAATATGTTAGTTTGGGTTATATTATATATATTATATGTATATGAAGCTGGAACAAAATGGCCGATACCCGAGACATGCACACTCGACCAAAGACGAATCGGAAGTCCATTTTAAGGTTAGTAGTAGTAGTAGTAGTAAACTCTCAGATGGCCTTTTTCGTGAGAAAATTCAGCCAGTAACGACCCCTATCCAGGCTTAGCAAGAGGTAGAGCGACCCTTCTACATTGGTTACACCTTGATGGATAGAGATACTATTTTTAGAGCCCTCAGTATGTCGAGTATGTACTCCTGGGGGCTCAGACTTGTACATGCACGGGGCTCAAACCCCCGGCTGGACGTCCGTATCTTATTCGGGGAGAAAACTACCCGGTCCCTGAACGTTCACCATGAATTCCCAAAACTAACATATATGTATATGCAGCTGGAACAAAATGGCCGATACCCAACACGTGCACTCTGGACCGAAGACGAAACGGAAGTCCATTTTAAGGTTAGTAGCATTTAAAAATCTAGTAAAATTCTGGTATTGGCAGCCTTGAAAAAATCTGGTAAGATTCTGATATTTTAGGTTTTGTAATCTGGTAAAATGGGCAATCATATAGTTGGCAACACTTAGCTACGGAGGCTCAAAAGAAGGAAACTAACCAAGTGCTAACCAAAACTAACCTAAGACATACCCAAAATCAAGAAAAAAACTGTTCAGAAATATAACCTTAAAAAATTATAAAAAACCGACGAGATTTGAAATCGGGTCGCCGAAGTGAAGGCTAACCATCCAGACCCCTAGACCATCTGCGGACTTACAAACAACTGGTTGCGTCGCGGAGACATGGAAGTCAAACCGGGAGGTGAGAGGAAGGGATGGAACGGTCCGCTGCTGTCGACTGTCGCGTCGCTAGACTAGTCGCATTTAGCAGCAGCCCAGTGTTGTAGTTTTACTATTTGACCCAACCCAAACTAACCCAAAGCAATTTCAAAAACTGGCAAGACAACTTAAAATAAATGAATTAGCACGTACGCATGCGTGAAGGCTCAAAATTGGTGTAGGTAGACGATTGTTGAAGTTTGATCTGATTTAGAGTTGGGCGGTTATTGAGAAAAACCGTTTATTTTTAACCGGTTATTTTTAAATAAAAAGATTGAACAGCAGCGGCGACCGTACTGTGCCCTGTGGCACCCCCTGCGAGGAGTCTTCTGCTTGCAGAAGTGTGTTTATCTACTTTAGCAACGAAAGTGCATTCGGCAAGGTATGACGCGATTAGGGATACTATGTGAAGCGGAAGGTTGTGCTTCGCTAGAAGTTTATACAGTAACCCCGCCACACCCTGTCGAACACCTTCTTGATGTCCAATAGCAGTAATGCCACTGATTGTCTCGCACTGAATCTTTCGTAGACGTCAGTTGCGATTTTCGCGGCCTACATGACGGTGCCGTGCCGGCCGCGAAAACCGAACTGTTCAGGGGGCAAGATGTTAAGCCGATCGACCTCCCTACTGATCCCCGGCAAGATTAGCGTTTCAGCCACCTTCCCGAGGGTGTTCAACAGAGAGATCGGCCGGTATGACGAAGGTAGTGCGAGATCTTTCCCTGGTTTAGGGATGTGTATGGCGCACGCTGCTTTCCAGGATTTCGGGAAATGTTGCAGCCTGATTACCGTGTTAATTATATGCATAAGATGGATAATTGATTTTTTAGGCAAGTTTTTCAGGACTAAGTTCGGAATATTGTCCGGGCCGGGAGCTTTATTTCTCGGCAAATGACTGAGAGCTTTGCGGATATCCGCCGGAGTGACTCTCAACTTATCATACACTAACGGAGGGATGGGGTACTTCTGCTGTTTAAAAACGTTAACAGCAGAGCTGTATTGTGCCTGCTCAGGGAGGATATCAGGCGACTCACTGCAGACGCCCGGCGCCCCCCAGGTAATCGGCGAAGGCCTCCGCTTTTCCCAGATCGCTAACGATATCAAGACCACGATATTTGATCGATGGTATTCGCGTACTATGAGATTCGCGTACTAGACACCGACTACAGACACTAATTCGTACAGGAACCAAGCCATATTTTATAAATAAAAAATGTCGCAAAGTTTCAAAGAATCTGGAGGCAGGGGCATTTTTAATAGAAACAAAGTAATTGAAATTGTACAAGGTATGTCAATTTTACCATCCATCTCCATCTACGAAAATTAGTTGGTGAAGCAAAACAAGCTAAATTCAATAAACGTCAGGCGCGCTGGGTCAATATTTGCATCTCTTTTCCTCGTTCCTTCTTAGATAAAGACAAACAGATTCGAGATCACGCCCGAAATGTTTCGCGGCACTGTGATCTGTGAAAACGGAAGCGCCCGACTACATATTATGTTACTGATGATGCGTATTGCGTCATCAATTATGCAGATACATATTTCTTTTTTTCAATTTCCAATGGCCTGCATCTTGCTGTGTTTCAACGTCAGGCAATATCATTAATTTGTTATTTATTTTCTTGTAAGCATTGAAATTAAAATGGCAATAACCGATGTTCGGTTAATGAAAATAAAAAGGGTTGTGCAGTATGTGCGCATATCTATCTTAAACGCCCTAGCCTTATACATATCGTAACGGATTTGGTTAAAAAGTAGTTTTTTTTTAAATATACCACTCAATTGACAAAAAGGGAAGGCCCAAATG
>JAEQML010074971.1:0-14064 GCA_016904865.1 Pissodes strobi | reverse complement strand
CTATTATAGGTCTTGACTTCAGGTTTTTGAACGTGTTGATTAACCTTGACGTCCTCTTTATCTTTTTCTTCATGTGCGCCTTTATTGATATCACCATTTGTTGGCTGGATGATATCATTGCTAGGGCCAGATTGATCAAGTGCTTCAATCGCAGAGTTTCTTCTACTTCTTTCTGGACTTCTAGTCAAATTATGGAAAACTTCAATCTCATTATGGATTGGAACTGGAGACAACACGTCCTCTGCTCGGCTATGCTTTAGTATTGGAGGCTTAAGATTCACATCTTTCTGAACTTCATCATTTCTGTCACCTGATTCCTTTGTAGGAAATTTGTTTGTCGTCTTGTGATTATTGGACTCACCTGTAATAAACATTAGTATGCCAATGAGAATTGCAATGATTTCGAATCCCTTATTCATTACATATTGAAAGGGCATTGAATTTTACATTTGCATCAAGCAAGTATAATGATGTCCAATATTGCCTTTAGTTAATGAGTCAATAAAACAGTTTGGGCGAATAAATTGGTGTGATAATTTTATAGCCTAAAGAGTTAGGGGATAACTATGACTATTAATATCTCCTACAAAAGCTCAGTGAAAAGTCTACGTCACTCAGATATTTAAATGTATAATATATGAAAATTCGGATTAATAAACCACCGTCAGAAGTCTCATGAAAAAGCTTAAACTTAAGTCACAAATGAGCATTATAAAACAGCATTCTACTTCAAGGTACGTGCTTCTATACTGACTATCCACGTACCAAGGCTCCACCTAACTCGCGGCAGGCACATTCGACAGGACTACTAAAAACTCAGTCCAAGTTTTCCGGACAACCTATTCCCAGGAGCCCAGGACATCATAGAACCAAACCATTTATGTTTTGTGGTTATTCCCTATTCCTCTACGTTACACTGCGACACCAATGGGCATGATCTATACCGTACGCATTTATACATTCCGTACATGTATACGGCACCTAGCACTATCCCATTGGTTGGATTTAAAATTTCAACCAATCAAACTTCGAGTGCTATATGCGTGTACGGAATGTAAATCGGTGCCATATGCACTTACGGAATGTAATAACAAACTATTGAGCAGCATCTCTTTGCAGTCCAGTGGATCATTTTCAGCAAGCCTGGTGGCGGCAGTAGTTAGATGCTGTCCTTATACGATGCTTCGGTTTGCCTCCGAGTTCGATTCCCGTCAGTGGCAAGCGTTTTTTAATTTTTTAAAGGTATGTTTGTTTCTTTTTCTAAATTTGGAGTAGTTTGGGTTAGTTTTGGTTAGTTTGGGTTAGTTTTCGTTAGTTTGAGATAGTTTGGGTTAATTTGGGTTAGTTTGGGTTAGTTTGGATTAGTTTTGTTTGATTGCACCCCGGAGCGAGCGAAGCGAGCGAAGGGCCATGCGTGAAGTTAACAGTACTAACTACAAATCGCTGTTTGAAGACGCTTGTCTTTAAAAGACACCTCTCATCCTTTCCGAACTTCTACCATACTCTTTGAAGCCTTCGGAAAATACTTATACTGCAAAAGTTATTATTACATTCCATACATTCCGCGCGTTGGTTGGATAGAAGTTCAAATTTTGAATGGTTTGACCAATATCAACACCGAGGTGCCATATACATGTACGGAATGTATAAATGCATACCGTACCTTATGTTGTAATATTAATCCACAACAAGGGGCCCTAAAAACAAATATTTAAGAATCAGAGATCGATAATATCGTGGTTCGAAACACACATCACTAGCTGATCGACCGCAAAATGCACTTACCACGACAGGCGCAAAGCAACACGCCAAATCAAGTCGTCAATTGACACGATTCCTAAAATGTTTGACACAGGAAGAAATTAATCAAAAGGGAAGCAGCGCTGTAGAAAAATTAACTAAAAGCGGAATAATACGGCAGTTTATGGTGGTATATATCCACAATTAACTTCCAACATGAAGTGGCAATTGCAAAATAAAGTTGGTTGTTCCAAAATGACTTATAGTGACTTGGTTTTCATGGATATTTTTTATATCTTTTTACACTTTAAAAGCTCTAATCAACCGCGTTCCTTCTAGGACAGTTAAAAACCCAAATTAATTAAATGAAGAGAAATTTAGATTACAAAATGAACGCCAAAAACTTCCCCCCACTAATACAAACAAGGAAAGCAATGATAGACCGTCTAGGAATCTGACCAACAAATTAATGCCTCATATAAGAGTGCAGTCATCTGCAAAACTATACATAGAGTTGTTTGTACTGTCTAAGAGATCGTTGATATAGGGTAGGAACAGTGTGGGTGATAATATACATCCTTTAGGAACTCTGACATTGATTTTAAATTCCTCCGAGAGATGTCCATCAATACCAACTCGGATGCTTCGATCCCTTGAGAAATTAGAAAGCCATAGAAGCAGTGCTGGTGATAGTCCGTATGTTGTTAATTTGCTTAACTATCCGTCATGTCACGCCCTATCAGATGTTTTGGATATATCGAGAGCCACTGAGATTCGCCGGAGCTCTTGATGGCTTTGATACACAGGTAGGCCACGTAAGTCAGGAGATTTGTGCTTGCGGAAGCCATACTGGCGATCGCTTATGATGTATGCCGATTCGAGATATTTTTAAAACTGTTGGTTGATCAGTTTCCAATGCCTTGGAATTAGAATTCACTACACCCACACAAGGTACGCACTTTACAAAATTAAAGAATTATAAGAACATACAAGCAAAAAGCCTAGACTAGTTTAATGTTATTGAGAAGCGTGTTCTTGAAACAGAATTGGTGCTCAAGTTCCTGAAACCAATTTAATACTAAATATTTACTTTTATTTAAGGCAATCACATGTGTTACCCTCTCCTTTATTTCCAGAAGACACAGCAATAAAATGATATTGCCAAAAGAAGTGGTCAAATCATTGCAACGAGAAGCGGATGCCTTTAAACTGGAATTCACTACACCCACACAAGGTATGCACTTTATAAAATTAAAGAATCATAAGACTAAATAAGCAAAAATCCTAGACTAGTTTAATGTTATCGACAAACAAAATTGGTGTTCAAGCTCCTGAAACCCATTTAATGCTAAATATTTACTTTTATTTAAGGCAAGCACATGTGTCACCCCTTCTTTATTTCCGGACGAACAGAAATAAAATGGTATTTCCAAAAGAGGTGGTCCAATCATTGCAACGAGACGCGGATGTAAATTACTGAATTTTAACAGGAATGAATTGGAGAAGTAGTGATTTACTATCTAATGTGACCAATATATGATATCATCCTTATGTGTGTTTCTTTTGAAATATAACCAATATTTCAATAAATTTTATAGTAATATATATTTGCATCATTCTTGTTAGAATACTGAAATAAAAATAATTCAATATCAAAAATAATGAATATGGAAAATTTTACTTTAATTAGTAATTAAGTATACACTCATTTTCAGACCCTTACATATGAATGATTTATATTTTTTGTTGTATAAATGTTTTGTTAAGCTTGACTTTTGAATTATCACTTCCGATCGTAATTTTGTTTACCTGTGAAGGATTTTTACATACTCCCCACTATTTTCAAAGCTAAAAACAGTATGTCGCATACCACAAATGATCCCTAAAAATGGCAACTTTTTTCGAATTTAATGGACCTTGTAATACGACAGTTTATGGTGGTATATATCCGTAAGTAACTTCCAACATGAAGTTTCAATTACAAAATAAAAGAAAATTAATTGTTTCAAAATTACCTACAAGGAGTTTGTTTTCATGATTTTTTTCATCCTTTTTTATACTTTAAAAGCTCTAATCAACCTCGTTAATTCTAGGAAAATTAAAAACCCAAATTAATTAAATGAAGAGAAATTCAGATTACCAAAGGCTCACCGAAAAACGTTCCCAAACTAATACAAACAAGGAAAGTAAGAATAGACCATCTAGGAATCTGACCAACAACTAAATATAGGATGCCTTGGAAATAGAATCTATTACACCGACACAAGATATGCACTTTATAAAATTAAAGAACCATAAGACCATATACAAGCAAAAATGCTGGACTAGTTCAATGTTGTTGACAAGCGTGTTCTTGCTGTGGATATGGCTGTCTCACCTAAGTAGATGAACATACAAGCTGCTTGAAAAGTGTGTGTTTAAATTTATAGAAAATATTAGAACTAAACGAGGCCCACAAGAGCTTTTGAAATAAAGTAACTTAATTATATTATATTGTATTAAATTACTGCATCCTTAATAGGATTAACGACCGGGAAACTCTGCTTTTAAGTAGATTCTTTTGCCGTATCATGCGGTGGCATTTCTGGATAGTCAATGATAACCTGAAACGATCTAACTATGCATAAGTCGTCGAAGTAGCTGATAAGGACACATTAGGTTTGAACGTACTGACCTTGTATCACGGTATCAACGGTAATAACTAACCAAGTACCACTCATAGTTTTCAACTAACATGACACAATACACATTGTTATAAATAGAAAAAATATATGCCAAAACTAAAATATGAACTAAAATAATTTTCTCCAATTCTAGCCGCAATCTACCAATTCTTATCGATTTTTGTACTGGAAACTTGATGTCGTAAGACAAGTTATTACTCTCGGTCTGGCGTTTCTTATACTGTCACGATCGCTTATGCAAAATTCAAATGCCATATTTCAACCTTATTAAAATAATCAATTTTGTGAATACATTTACATGTTTTAAGCAGAACGGAAGCTTGTAAAATACATAAAGCTATGCATTAATATCGAAGGATGGTATGAACTAACTCATTTGCATTGTTTAGATCTTATACACGTAATGGATGAAAATGTTAAAAAGCTTAGGTTTTTAAATCACAGCGCTTTTACTTTACATGCAATAGTGGATTTTTAAGTTTTAATATACAGTTATATTTATTTCGATACAGTATATGGACACCCTGTATAATTTTTAAAAAATTACAGTTGAATTCGACCTAGGCATCCTTGCATATATGATGATATGCTTTTTATCATTCTATTTTTTATATAATAATACTGTTTTACCAGCCTACTTTACTAAAATGCATTCCTTACTTCATTAAAAATCCGCACCGAGGAAAGAAAGGATGACTTCCAGCGAGACGTCGCGTCTGCACAAAATCACTTCTTCAGCAGTAGATCTGCAGTTCAGTCGTAAGTGGGAAGTCTCTCTATATACTTAATCCAAAATGCAGCAGAGTTCTGCCGGTTTGAATAATACAATAAAATGCAAGTTGAACGTATATTAATCTAATTCAAGCGTAAAGATTCATTTCTCAGTATTCACAGTTAAACAGTAACTCATTTACATCTATTCTATGTCGGAAAGCCATTAAAGTTCTTAAATTTGAAGTAGAGAAATGTAATTATAATTCTGTATTGCAAAAGAGTCGTATTTTTTGCTCTCATATTAGTCCAGGCATTTAAGTTATAAAGCTTATAACTGTCATTTAATTTCATTTGATTTATTTTATTTCTTCAATTAAAGAGTACATGATAATAACGAAATACAATGATTGAAAAATCCCTCATTGAAAAATCTTAAACGATAAAATACAGCATTAGGACACACTGGCTTTAAGCCCTAAATATATACAAATTACATAGAAAAAAAAAATAACATTACCCAAAAAAACTCCCAAATTCGTAAACACACTAATCAATTCAATTCTCCTACAGCAGAAAAACCAAGCTTTAAATTTTCCAATGTTTGTAGAATTTTTTATATGTAGATTAAGAACATTATAAAATTTACACCCGGGTTTTCTGGAATATTGTTTTAAGATGAGCACATGGCAAAAGTAAACCTCGATGGTTAGGATCCTACATATGATCAAATTGATTTGACTGAAAAATAGACATATTTTGGAATATAAAGCAGCACAATTCCATAATATAAATACTGCAGTCAAAATTCCCAAGTCCCCAAAAGCTGTCCTACACGACTCATGATACCCCAGACCACGAATAATCCTCACCGTATACTTCTGAAGTACAAAAACCCTACCAACCCCAGCAATTGTGCCCCAATTCAGAATTCCATACTTGGTGATGGAATGGATATTTGCATAAAACAGCATTATAAGAACAATAGCACCACAGTGCTTTGACATGAAGAACAGCGAGTAACAGTATTTTTCAATTTACAGCAGATATTATCTCTTTGAAAGTTCCATTTTAGTTTACTGTCGAAAATTAGACCAAGCATCTCAATATTACTCGTCGTTTCGAGGCAATCAGATTTTTGATCAGCAAAAAGCACAAAACCATCCCGAGGATGCATGGAAGCAGAGAAAAGTACAGCCCTTGTTTTGGTTTTTTTTAGTATTAAATTGTATTTATCAGCCCATACCTTCTCATATACAAACTCAGCAGAAAACCTTAGTGACGGTAGGTTACGCTCAGTTATCAGAATCTTGGTATCGTCAGCATAACAAACAGTCGTAGCTGATGGCAACTAAGCATTAGCATAAATAATATATAGCAAGGGTCCCAAAAGTTGTGAACACCCTTTGATATCAATACCGAAGTACTTCTAGCATTGTTAACTATGACAGTTTGGTAACGACTTTCAAGGTAAGATGTCAAAAGATCTAGCCGCTTTCCTCTTACACCATACCAAGTCAATTCATATAGCAAAAGTTCATGGGTCACTATATCGAAAGCTTTCGAAAAATCAACTAAAACATAACCCATTATCAAGTGCATCAACTATTTTTATTTGAAAATCAGACAAAGCTGTATTTGTTTGACACAAAACCATGCTGTGACTTTAATAAAAAATTGTTGGATTCGGAAAAATAAGTCAACTGCCTTGTAAGAATGACCTCAAATATTTTTGAAAAGAAACTGAATAAACTTATACCACGATAATTAGAGCAAACATTCTTCGCTCTTATACAATGGTAGTACCAATACAAGCTTTAATTTTGTTGGAAAATGGATTGATTTATGAGAAAGGTCAAAATACACAAAGCATATCCACACTTTTTAAGTAAATTGTTCGATGTATCATCATATCCAGCAGAGTTAGAGCTCTTCAAAACAGCAAGCACAGACAAAGTTTCAAAGTTGTCAATATGGGAAATAAAAAAAACAATTTTGTTCTATAGGCGTATTATGTCAGTGAATCCTTCATCGAAAGTTAGTCTGTGATTTGACGGTGAAAAAAATCTTCAGCAATATTCGCATCATGTACCTTAACATTGCCATCGCATATCTCTATCTTATGTCTGGTTACACTATTTTTCTGAATACCGTTAATAGCACGCCACATTATTTATGTTTTATTTTCAGCATGAAAAATTCTACTATAATTTCTTCGTCTGAAAAATAATTTCAGTTTCTCCCTATGTTCTTTATTTAAACAGATACTCAACTCGCAATACTGTCTATCTGTCTTTGCAAACAAAGTAACTCCTGCTTTTAATTCCAAACGCTTTGCCGGTAGTCTATATGATTTGTTTTGATTTTCTGTCAATATTATACGGTTTAATAAATTAATAAAAGGTCGAAAGTTGCAAAGTTAATAAATCGAAAAGGGTGATATAATTAAAAAGTTAATTCTATATAATTGCGCGTAATATTCGGAAAGGATATGATTAGTGATAAGTTTAGTGTGAACTCGAACTATAAATAAGTAATCGTAAATTGGGAACTATACAATTCGCAATAATATCTTATTGAACAGTCGCCTGTAATGATTTTGTTCACTATAAAATACTTCACAATATCTCATTTCACGGTCGTATTTTTATATTGTTTTTGTGTAATATATAATACTCCATCCTTTTTCATTAAACTGGTTGTATAGGTAAACCATATTTGTTTCCATGTGTCATATCTGCAATGCCATTATTTCACGTTTCTAGATCTAAAGATCCATAGGTTTAAAATGTTAATATATTAGGTATTGTAATTAAGTCATATGCCTTTTCTTTCGACCAAAGTTGCAAAATTACACCTTCTTACTAAAAACGCGAAGGCGAACCCACCAAATTCTTAACTTGCAGCTCTTCTTCTTATTTTATCCTTGAATCCGTTCGCAAGGATATATAACTATTTAATTAATAAAAAACAGGTTATAGTACGTCACACAAAGACTAAAGATAGCACCACTGTCGTTTATTTGGGTTAGTCAGTTGCCTATTTTTTGAAGGTAAAAATAAGTGACAATTATAGATACGATTTTGAAAGCCATAAAATTTTGCATTCTAAGAATAAAAGTAAAAGATTAAATTATCTGGAAAATTGGGATATAAATAAACAAATATCCAAATCGTATATTATGCAATGAGCATTTATTGATGACTATTAAAACGTGTTGTTGGGTGCCGATACGGTATAATCAATTTTGATAGATTTGGTTAGTTTGGGTTAGTCGTCCAATCAACGATACGAAAATTCCGTAACCCGAGACGAAAACATAAACCAAGTCGTAACGTGGCCTTGAAACATCACTCTCATGAAACCAAAAAAGTATAGTAAAAATGAGGTTCCGAAGTATTATATTATTATATATTTTTAAATAAATTTTAGGTAATTCCACTATTATTGCTATCTTTGAAACGGTCAAAGCTACAACGTTGATTAAATTAGAAAAAGTTGCCATTATTGATGCCTTTTCAAGATCGATTTGCAGTGTTGTTAAATTCTTGTTAGTTTCTGAGATAGCAACAGTGGTATCACCAAAAAATTACACCATGTATAGCAATTTGAAAATTATCACTCGGCGAGTGTCGTAATGAATGCGAGTGTCTTAATAGCCATTAAATGTGAGTTGCATACAAGGCCGTCGCCAGCTTGTGAGCTAGGGGGGAGGCAAACACTAAAACCAAAGTTGAAAAGAATTTTTTAAATATTTGTTAGGTTAATATAATAGATATCTTCTAGTGCTTAGGCACAGCTTATACCGTATCGAATCAGTTATTTAACTCTCCACGTGTTTTGAAGCAATAAAATCCAACCAATAGGAGCATTTTCCTCATATTCTTGGCGTCTGCAACGAGCCGAATTATATGAGGGCGACTTCGTTTATTTATGAATAACAGTACCGGTCTGGTGTCCAATGTAGTGTTATCTTTTTCTATTACGACAGTTTGCCGAATCGAAGAGACATAAACGGAGGTTGAGTCGGAAACTGAACACACCGCACAGCGTTGGACTCTCGATTTTTTGACAAGAAGCAGCAGGTTACGTTCTTAGATTGGATTGTTTTCGTGTTATTATTTGTGCTCGATTGTTCGCTGATTTATTTAAGTGTGTTAACTTTTTGGACATTTAATCATTAAAGTGTATTCATTGTTAACCATGGTCGTACGTTGTTTTGTCTGCAAAAGGTACAAGAAAGCCAATCCAGCTTCAGGATATTTTAGTTTTCCGAAAAATGAAAGGTTGTAAGTAGATGTTTAGATTAGGTATTGAGATTAAAGTATAGTTCATTCATATCACATTGCATGATAAATTAATATTCTTCGTCGATAATTGTTTGGCTCCCTTCTGCAGGAAGTTTATCTTTTTAAACTTGAGACATAAATTATAGTTTTGTCTAGCCTCTTAGCATCCCATAATAAAGGCAACCAATTTAGAACCGTCACACTAATATTACAAAGGTTGTATGTAAATTTCATTAGAAATAAGTAGTGAACAATGTCACATACCTACAACCATTAAATGGCTTCGAGTGACGAAATATCAATTTATTAAGGCCGTTTGACACGATCACATTTTTGATAAAATTTCTGCTCGTAGTAATCTTTCGAAAACGGCAATCTTACTTTGCGCTCGAAAAACACACAGAACTTTTTCTACAGCCGCATTTTTTAAAATTAAATCCACATTTTTCTCTATACTTATTCTGAAATTTGCAAATGACTATCAGTTTTGACATAATATTAGGTCTGTTCTAGCAGCGATTTCAAACGGTTTCAAACCGTCCGGAGATTGCGCATAACGATATAAGCGTCGCTTATATGGCTATGCGCAAACTCCGTACGGTTTGGAACCGTTTGAAATCGCTGCTAGAACAAACCTAATATATTCGGGCTTCAAGCTAGAACAGGATTGCCAGCAACAAACTGTAACAAAAGCACGACTGTCATTTATTTATCTTCGGTTTCCATGACCATTCATAGCACACTCGACGGAAAAAGTGAGATTTTTCTTTTCCATATTCGCGCTCATGATACAATAAACGTAAGATATGATAGCTCTGTTCCAACTGAGCAAGAAACCGTACATGGGACGGTAATTTCCAGTAGCATAATTCGTTTATCAACATGACAGGTACTTATCACCTCCAAAAATGAAATTGACAACTAGAAATGACGGTCCCTCGTACGGTTTTCTAGTCGGTTGGAACAAACCTAATATCGCGCAGGCGACGATTCGCCTGTGACGTCATTGAGGGCGTTGTTTGGCGCCGCGCGCCGGCCGGCATTTACAACATGAACGAACGTGTGCTTTGCATTTGAGATTCGTATGTTTTATATTTAAATTTTGTTGGCGTTACTGTTCCTTAGACGGTGTTTGTTGGTATTTTTAATTAAAAAACGTTTAATAATGAGGTGTGCTGTGGACGGATGTAAGGTGGATAACCATGCAAGGCAAAAAGTTTGATAGGAATATAAGGTGTTTCACTTTTCCCAAAGACAAAATATGTGTAGTAAATGGGTTCACCTGTGTTTTCGTAAGGATAAATTTAATAAAACTTCTACACGTATTTGCTGAAAACATTTTGAGGAAGATGACTATGTACAGGGTGGCCACTTTAAGACGGGCCTATACCTTATCTTGAAGACTACGATGGTTGCAAAAAAGTTAAATACAAAAGTTGTTCCTAGTAAAACGATCTTTACTTTTTTGTATTTTTTTAATCGTTACTTTTTTATATACAGGGTGGTCAAAGAAAGTTACATTTTTTGAAATGAAACACCCTATATCTTATTACATTTTTGAATTCTACTTAAAATTCTAAACATATTAAATTTGATGTATGATGTTTAAACCTCTAAAGTTAGTAGTTTCACAGCTACAAACAGTTGAAAATCGATACTTTGGCTTCTTTTCACATTGGTAGCAGGAAGACCATTAAAGATGGAGTAAAATTAATTCCATATTCCTATCTTAACTTTCCAAGAGCTATCTAATGGTGCTAACTGATGGTACCTACAGAGGTACCAGATTTGGTACCCATGGTACCACCTGCCAATGGTACCTACCGAGGTACCAGATTCGGTACCCATGGTATCACCTGCCAGTGGTACCTACCGAGGTACCACATTTGGTACCCATGGTACCCTCGATGGTACTACCTGCTAATTAGTACCGTCAGATAGCTCTTGAAGAGTTAAGATAGAAATGTGAAATTAATTTTACTCCATCTCTAATGGTCTTGCTACCATCAGGATTTGATAAATTTAACAATTTCTAAAAAAAGAAAGATGACTAAAATTATTATTTAAGAAAAAATATTATTGATCGATTTTCTTTTTTTTTTTTGCTCTCGATTGGCCAATACTCAATAAACGTTTTTTAGATAAACGTAAAAGTTTATTACGTTTTTCAAAAGATGCTGCTTTTAATATTACTATTTTGATCCATTCATCATAAACGTTATGTTGAATATTAGTTTTTTTTATTAAATAAATAGTATTAATATGTAATAATTAGTTTTTAATTTCACCCAGGACACAAATTTTCTTGATAAATAGAGAAAATAGGTAAAACATAATGATTATGTGCCTATAAACGTATGCATTTCAATAGAAGCCAAACACGCAATGACGTCACTGCGCGAAGCGAACGAATTTGAGACGGCTAGGTATCATACCTTCCGGTTATTATATCATGGTTCGTGCTAGAGCGCAAAATAAGGATCCACGGCATTCGTCGATTTTGCGATTTCATTTCAATTTAGTAATTAGTTATTTTGCACGCGGCTGTAGAAAAATTGATATTCTATGTTCATATCAAAATATTTATATATTTTTTTACACTTATAAACACCATATTCATGGTTATGTATAAATGACTGATCATTCTCGATCTCGTTTACCCTTTTTTATCAATTTCACTTACATATCATGTTTAATTTAATTTACTAAAAATGTAAACTAAATTAAACCCAGTCCGTCTCTGTTGAGTTCCAGCTGGCCATTAAAACCTAACATTTATAATGTATGAAGGGCATGCGCGAAAAATGAGGAAAGCATGAAAAAGTCAAATCTGGCTTCATCGACATCAAAGGAGCCGACGTAGAGTTCAATAACTGATTCGGTACGGTATAAGCTGTGGCTTAGGTTGGGGCAACTGCCCCCCCCCATGCTCCCCCCTCCCGACGCCCTTGGTTGCATACACTATTTTTTCTACGACGCAGTGATAATAATGAAAAGTATGTACTTTAGCGTTTAAAATGTACTAAGTAAATAGGAACTATGGACTATCACAATTGAAAAATCTGTATCTTAATGCATCTCATTAACGAACAGGTAGTAAATGTCTAATTCAATTAAAGTACAGGAGTAGAAAAATTATATTACGTAATGACCAGTAGCAGTTAGATGATTCCCTATTATTAAATTTGTATCAACTTAGTCAAAGACAAGATATAGTTTAATATTTTAGTATAATATCGTAAATTTGGGGCCGTATAAAATAAGCACAGGCCATTTTGGAATCAATAAATGTCATTCTTAGCAATTAAAACATAGTAAGAATTTAATAGCTTTGTTGTTTTATATCCATGCATTAAAACATACTTCCCCTAAATAAAAGGATGTCACTGTAAGGAATGGAAGACACAAGGTTCAGTTATCAAAATATTTTACCAAAAAATAGAGAGGTTGGGAGGAAATATTTATTATTTACGTATTTTTAACAGTCTGAAAATAAAACTACTTACTTATAGTTTGCTTGACGCTCATCTGACTTTGAACTTCCTGCATAGCTCTTTTCCTCATAGGTATTTTGGAAGAACCAATTGTTAAATTTGGCGCAGATTTATATTGTTTTCTAGAAGACTTTTGATATGGCATGGTCTTCTTGGGCGTAGACGGCAGAGAAGATATTCGAACTAAAAACATAGAAATTATTTAAGAGAATAAGTTATTGTGACGACCATAAGCAAATGTGAGGGTACAAAACAATGCAGTGTCTAAGGGTGGATGGGTCCGACAAGATTTTAAATACGATTACGGTAATAAAGTGTGTAAGAAACCTTTAACTGTTCTTGGTTAGTCACAATATCACAGAACAAAGTTTTTTAATCCCTTGATTAATGATTTGTAACAAAATAATGCGGACTGAGCAATATCATGCACCAACCGTTGAACTAACATACAAGGCAAGTTGCTAAATTTGAAGACAGAAATTTTAATATTGTCTTTGTGGTGTTATAATCATAGTTTAATAAACTTAGTTCTGACGAATACTTAAACACGCATATTGTCACGGCTAGCGACCATCTGTATGTTTTTGGGCTACCCTATGCAACTAGCTTACCACGTCTACGTCATTTCCACATGAATCATCACCCATCGAGAAGATTCCTGACACCCTGATACATAGAGAAATAAAACGTATCGCTGTCAAAGAAAAGTTAATTTCAAGGCTCGTGTTTTCTGTGGTGTGCGGTTACGTAATCAGGCCTAGTAGAGATTGAAGCTCAGGTTACGGCTTATTTGACAAGGAATAGAAAGTAAGTGGTAGCTTTAAGGCTCTGTAACTTTTGTAATGGAATGTTGAAGAAACCGAGAGATTTGCTCTCATAATTTGGGTGCCATTAAACATACTAAATGTTAGTGAATATTTAAACTTTATTTTCTTTTAGGTTTTAATGTCTTATTACCGGTTTGAAGTTTAAAGTTTTGGAGATTCAGGAAAACATAGATAACGGCGGGATAAATGTTAATAATGATAATTAGTTTCTGGCAAACTCTTGAGATAACGAGGCCAGAACAGAACTTTTCTGAACATATTGGGGTCCACCTCTAAATTAACATAAAAATGCTCCCTTTAAATTGTGTGCTCCCTTAAA
>JAEQML010074970.1:0-14066 GCA_016904865.1 Pissodes strobi | reverse complement strand
ATACCGAATCGAAGAAATTAGGTACACATTTCATTAGGGTCACTAAACTTGCACTTGTGCAGTTTACATCCTTGAGCCTGGGCCGAAGTGGCTCTATAACAATTCAAACCAAATTCAATCATTTGTGGAGCCAAAGGCAATCAATTCCAGGGTAAGAATGAATCCTCCACAACAATATAGAACATATTTATGATTATTTGTTACTTATTACTCTTTTCTGTTTTTTTTTTTTTAATTTTAAGTATTCGAAATCAGGGCTATAGTGTGTTTATAGCCGTTATTCTGTGCTTACTTTGTATTATAGAACAAATGTTAATCTTCCATAATTGTTAATAATCTACTTTTAAATGACGGTTAGATGAGCAGCATAGATATGCTAGATCTCGCCGTCTTTACATAATTTTTGTAATTATATTGTTTGAAATATTAATAAAAGGCATATTTATTTATTTATTTTTTTTATTTATTATTTATTTATATATGTTTTTCGGTGTAATAACCAATGATATCACAAAAAAAAATAGGAGTAACTGATCCTCGGAATTCGATAAGATGCAAACCAGAGGACAAAAAATTGCGATAGAAATTACAAGATCAATTGACTTACCTATAAGGAAGATCGATCGGAATTATCCGAGCATCTCCGCCGTCTTTCATTACACTTTGTAGTATACAATTTTATCCCAACCGGTACAAGTTTTAAAGAAGTTATCAAAAAACATGATGATTCAGCCGTCCCAAGCTCGAGCTCGTCGCCCTGTTGCGTCATTACAATTTAGGTTCCTGAGATTTTTGATTACATTGCTTGCATTTGGGGTGATAGAGAGAAGGTGAAGACTGGGTGGGTTTGTAATGAAGGACGGCGGAGATGCTCCGATAATTCCGATCGATCTTCCTTACAGGTTAGTAGATTTATCTTGTAATTATTCTTCGCATCTCCGCCGTCCTTCATTACACTTTGTAACTGTTTAAAGTATTTGCGATCTAATCTACATTAACGGAAAATTGCTATTTTCTGTAGTCCTAGGTTTGCAAGGCCCTTTTTATAAACTCAAATTCAATTTTATAGACATTAGATTTAGTAGTATACATATGAAGGTACATATATCATGTTTAACGTTTAACTGATATTAATTTATTTGTTAACTTATTTTTAATACTATACATATATTCTTATGTAATATGATAACAAGTTGGTAAGTAAGTCATAATTGTAACTTAATATTTATATGATTCCTTAGAAATTTTGGTTTAATAAACAAGATGCAAATTCAGTGGGATTACTCGCGATAGGTTTGTTATAGGATTTTGAGTATACTTTTGATTTTTCTGTCCAGCCAGCTGTCTTCTGAATGGTTTGTAATGTTACTCCCATGCTTTGAGCTGCTGATGTTGCCACGTGTCGCGTGCTGAGTGGCCCAAAGATTTCCGTGATTATACTACTCGCTTTTAGTATTGACTTGACCCATCTGCTAATGGTTTGACTGCTGGCTGGGTGATAGGGCTTTTTGTGAGTGAGTATTAAATTTTCTTTGGTTTTGTTATTTATGGTATCGACTGCATCTGCAAATGCAACGGTCTATTAGCATATTTACAGTATCTGCGATCTGTGAAAGGTGTAATTTCTGTTTTTGAACAGAAAAATAGGTATGTTCACTACCTGCAACTGTAATTGCAGACAGTGGAGGGTACGATCAATTGTATCTGCTAATACAACGAACTATTCACCTTTTATTGACTGGTAGCATCATTTCCTTTTGTGCGTTCTATGTAAGGATCTAATAGTGTGGCCATACATAGTTCAGGTTGTTTAATAAATTAAGGTAATACCATTTTTTTAATATCCAATATTAGAAAAAGTGCAGATTTGTGTGAGTTCATAGTAGAGTAGGATGACTTTGAAGACAATTGAATGTGTAGGAACTCAAGAACAAGTTTACGGTTATTGTTATATATTTGTTGGTGCTTACAAAACCAGAAATTCCTCCATTTATGTAAGTATTTCCATATTGTTTAAGAGTGCTATCTGTCAATGAAGAAATAATCACTTTTACCGCTTCATTAGGTACGCTTTGTTGTAGAAAAGCTCTCTTTTGCATATAATTTCGCCTAGACTCTAGATCAGCTTCCTTGTTGTCTTTTGATTTATGAAACGTAAATACCTATAGGTTTTTTTTGCCTATACACCATTTCGAAATAGCTTTTGTTATACTATTTAATTTATTGAATCGTACGTACACTGCCCATTTTATTTATGCCCGATATGGCCGTTGCATTATCAATTCTTAAGAGAATGTGGCAGTTTGAGTAGGTATTGCAAGCTTTTTGAGCCGACAAGGGCTGTTTTAAGTTCTAGGATGTTTATATGAACACCACAGTCTTTTTCGTTTCAATTTTTTTTTCCATTGCCGAAAACGCCCCAGTCCGTTGGTGAGTCGTCTGAAAATATTTCTAAAGAAAATTTATGTTAAGAAAAACGTTGAACAGACATCATTATGTTTTTTAACCATCAATTCAAATCTTCTTCCATAGTGAAGGTTATCTTAATCTTTGAGTCATATTTTCCATTGTTTAATTTTAATGCTAAGATTCTTTTGCGTCTCTAAAGATTTTATGTGTAACCAGCCATACAGTACAGCTGGCCAAGCAGCAACTAGTTTTCCAACGAGTTCTTCAAATAATCTGATTTTACAGTAGTTATTCTTTTTCCTAATGTTTTTTATGTGTGCAGTTGCAGGATTTAGTACAGTTTCTGCTTCAAGATTTAATTTTGGTGGTCTGAGGACATTGCACTTGGCGGATACTTCTCAATCATACACTTTTTTTCTTAGACCCTTTAATAAGTAATCGTTCCATCTAAAAACTATCTGGGTATGTAGTTGTTTCTGATGTCGGTAAGTCTCGATTCGAATGAGCTACTTCCTCAGCTAGCGTGAGAGGATTTTCTAATGCATCTGCAAATGCAAAAGAATTTCCTTAATTTTGATATTTATGGCATCGATTGCATCTGCAAATGCAATGATCTGTTAGCATATTTACAGTGTGTGCAAATGAATGCTGTAATTTCTGTTTTTGAATAGAAAAATAGGTTCATGAATATGTTCACTACCTGCAACTGCAATTGCAGACAGTGGAGTGTACGATCGATTGTATCTGCTAATACAACGAACTATTCGGAACTATTCACCTTTTTGCTTGCTGCTTTTTGCTTGCTGCTTAACCCTTGCTTGCTGCTTTTTGCTTGCTGCTTAACCCTGGTTATGCTATTGACTGCATCTGCAAATGCAACTATGTTTTGGCATATTTACAGTATCTCCAAATACTGTAATTTCTATTTTTGAATAAAAACCAAGAGTGTAATAATTCGCTACCTACAATGCAATGATTTTAAAATCGTCTTAAGTAGCCTGTAACGAAAACCTACACATGAGGAATCATAGACAAGAACTTGCATGAGAAATTGTCTTCTTATATGTAAGAGGGTTGCAATAGTATGGTGGTTATTTGCTTCGTATCTGCAAATACATAGCACTATACCGTTTTATTTTTGTCGGTACATATATCCTTTACATTGGCAAATGTAGGGATATAGTGTGCCTCTAACTACTTTAAAATAATATACCTACTAGGGTTCGCATTCGCATCTGCAAATGCGAATTTGTAAATAGGTATTATTATTATTTATTAACATTTCCTGCAAGCAATGTTTACTCCAATTGTTCTTCTCACCGGCCGGCTCACATCAACAGGAATTGTTTACAAATAATGCGTTCCGGTATTACATCGATTCGACAAAGCCGAACAATATCATTCCGATAAATTTATGACGAGCGGCTAAATCCCAAGTTGCGATTCAAAATACTGCGCGTGATGCGACACGAATCCATGTTTCTACATTCTAGCAAAACTATTAATTTACATTTTTCCTTAATTTTGGGTTAGTTTGGGTTAATTTCGTGAGTAAAGGACACTCTTCGACTTACTCAAAATTTTAGTTGCACTGATATAACTATTATCGGACTTCACTATATGGCGGTATTCCGTACATGATATATATTTTTTTGAAAATTATTTATTAATATAGTAATAACAATAACTGCAATATACATAGTCCTTATTCCTCTAGACAGTGTTTTGGAACACTGGTATTGAGGATAATTGCATTTTAGTAATAGCACGATTTTCTATAAATACAATACTCTCTAGCATTGTGGCTATATGGATATCCCTTGAAAATATATATTAATATTTGATTTTTGAGTTTTATTTATTCTCCTGTGGATAAGTTTATTCTGTTCAAATTTTAATACCTTATGTAGTTGCCATACTCTTAAATTCTCATATAGATCTACAGTATGAGTCAGTGGATCATAATTAAATATAACTTTTAGTATTGTGTTTTGCAATAGTTGCATCGAATTATAGTTTATAGTCCTACATGTGCCCCATACGGGGATCAAATATCGAAAACGTGATAGATAATACGATGGCATTATAAACATTTAGTTTGCTTTTATACGACAGATAGGTTCTGTTTTTATATATAAAAGGTAATCAGGTATTTATGTATATTTGAAATTTTGGCATATAATCTTATCGTAGGGGAGGCGACAGAAAAATAGGTGAATGTATTTTATCAACATTTTCATTTACGGTACTTCACTTGGGAGCATATGAGTTGGGTAAAACCGATCGTCTGCCGTTTGTAAGTAGAATCCCAAACCTTTGGGGTGGCTTCAAAAAAGGTGGTTTTTTCGTTTTGGTGAACGTCGTTTATCAAAGATGAAAATTTTATGAGTGGTCTATATACTAAACCTATATAACCAATTTATTAAGGCAGACGATTTCTTCGCAACCTTCTTCTCGGCAGACGCCCGCCAAGGTTACAAAAAATCGCCGTTGGGTGAACCTAACTTATCAAAAATATTTTTTGCGGCAATCAATAGCTTTCTTAATGCTTTCAGCCATAAAGCGTTGGCAGACGAAAAATCTGGTGACATTCTCCTAGCAGACGCCGCTATACCAACAGGGTGCCCTTTAGTGAACCTAATTTATCAAAAATAATTTGTGTGCCAATCGATTGCTTGTTTGTTGCCACTATCGAAAAAAAATCAGCAGACGAAAAATCTGGAAACATTTTCTTGGCAGACGCCATTTTGTTCATCGATTATTTGCATTTTGGTGAACTTAAATTATCAAAAATATTTCTTGCGCTAAATGACTCCTCTTGAAGTGCTATTAATCATAAAACATTGGCAGACAAAAAATTTGGAAACTCTAGCCTAGCAGACGCTGTCAGAGTTATACTTCAGTTTTATTAACGTTCTTATCAATGGCAGACAACAAAACTGGAATCGGTTTTTTGACAGAGCATATTATAGTATCGGGTTGCCTTTTAGGTAATAAATAAACAAAATCATTCTAATGAAATGGTATATTCTACCACACATCTAATATACAGTATTTTTTGTTAATGACACAAGTTCAGTTTTATTGACTCCTCTGTCTCAAATATATCTCCCAAACATTATAACAACTTTAATACGTAGAAGATACAGTCGAAACTAGTGTAATTGTCACAAGCTTTTTAAACATTTACGGTAATATGTATTGTGAAATCATTGGTTTAAGAGTCAAATTACGGGAAATGCTTAAAAAGTTTGTTCCAATTTCAATTATTTCAACTGTTAGTGGTATCAAAGTACAAATGAGAAAAATTAATATGTTTGCTATCAAATCGTCAAAATAAATAAACGTAATAAACAAAAAAAGAAATCTTCTGTATACTTAACAATATTATTGCCTAATAGTTTATCACAAATACGTGGGTACAGCTGATTAAAAAAAAACTGATACGGTATAAAAATTCGTTGTTTATTTTAAGCAATGTATGTCTTCGGGCTGACAAAGTAGTACATTTTGACAAACCAAACTGACAATGCTGACAAATGTTTAAATTGACAGCGACATAATGAAATATGGTAACAGTCAAGTTTGCTTGGCGACGGAAATACCTATATTTATCAAAAATAACATAACACCATTAATAACTGAAAAGTAAAACTATAATTAAAAAAAACATTTATATGAAAGTATAAAAACAACATACTAGAAATTAAATGTAAAAGTATAATAACAGCAAAAACTAATCGGAATCTTCGTCACTTAATGAAACGTCTGTTAATGCTAAGTCATCTTCACTATCAGATATTTTATCATCAATTAGAAGTATGTCCGTTAGCTGGGTCGGTGTTTGAGGAGCTTGAAACCAAGATGGTTCATATTTATCATTATTATATATCCACCCATTATTGGGTGGGTCATAAAAATAGGATTAAGCATTGCAGATATGGGGGCCCAAGGAACCATATATTTTTTTCAAGTTGATATACCTTAGTGAGTTATTGGAAATATGCCCTGTTTCCATCCAGAACGATTTATTCTCATCTGTTTTATTAAGCTTGTCCAACACTAAGGCAGCCACATCCGTATCTGAAGATTTTACTGCTATATTGTCGACAAGTGATCATCCTTGAGTCAGCCTCTTCGTGCTCACAGTAATATTCTTCTGCGATGTCTTTTAATATATTTCCCTTCTGTGAGCAGAATTTGTTACACACATTGTTTTTATTTACGTACAAAACCTTATTATCGATTATTGACGAGTAAATATCATTTGACAATTCATCATTATGTATTTAGTTAAAGATCGCTTAAAGTTCTCCTGCCGTAAAGCAACAACAAAGTTACTAGGTCGCCTTTGATTGAGACCTGTTATTATGTATTCATTTTCTCTTGTACCGGTTGTAGTTCTTCTATCACGTTCAACACTCTTCGGTGATGAGGTAACAACCTTATCAAATACAAAGTGAATTTCTTAAAACCGCACAATTTTTCGAAAATATGTCGGGCTACGCCCTGGAAAGTTTATGGTGAATCTTTAGTTAGGTGTAGAAAATAAAATGCATCAACAATAAGTTCGTCAATATCCATCGGCTCCCCTGGATTTTTGTCGTGACTTTCAAATAATTTTAGAAGGGATGATTTAGTGTTTTAACCATGCTACCATCGAAATTGCAAAGATACAGTGATATAGGTGTTAAAGTATAGCTGAGTACAAGTTCCGAATCAATTTTGTTGTCCAAAGATATAAGTAGCATGTTGCTCATAGGCTCTCTTTTAAATTTTAAATCTTTAAGTGTATCCTTTTTTCCACTCTGTACTTTACACCATTATTAGCGAAGGTGTGGACTATCCGTCTCTTTATTGGCCTTTCAAATCTTGTAATATCTAAGGCACACTCTTCAATAAATTGATTACGACATTTATTACCAAAGCCTAAGATCTTCAGCAAAAAATCTACTGTTGTTTGAGACGCAGCGATTCCTGTCAAAATGTTATAAAATTTGTCTGCTTAAGCATCTTCAAATGGACTTATGAAATTCTTAATGGTAGATATTACGGAATTAAGGGATTGTTTATCTTTTAATATTCGGGATTCATTAAGTTCCTGTGTAGCATCTTCTTTGTAATGACGGCGAGCATCTTCCCGTGTTTTTGAAACAATTAAGGTTCTAATAGAATGGCTTTGTGCCCATCGTTGTCTTTCTTGTGTTGAATTTGTAAGAAGTAACCTCAGAATGGCAAGCTGCATCAGCATTTATAGTTTGCTGAAGGGTAAGGCCTACTGGACATCTTAAAAATGGCTTTTGAGTTCGCCTTACCGAAAAGCAACCATTCGCAAAATGTTGCTTGTAATTTGGATAATCGATTTCCATTCTTATGAGAATATCATGAAATTTAACCGTCCATCTTGAGTAATTTGGTTGATTAAATGGAAAAAATATTGAAGATATTTTAAAGAGTGAATGCGTATATACTTCAAAGTCCGATATCCTTATACTACTTGAGAAGTCCCAGTAAATTTGAATTAACAAGCAGTAATTGTATCAATACTGAGCGGTTTTACCATCGATCCTTTTAAGTGTATCCCCACAGTATTATGTATAATCATTTTTTTTCTGTTTCTCCTGATAAATTCTTTCCATTTTTAATTTTCTCTTCTATGAGTATCAAATCTTCCCATAATGCGTTATAATCAGAATGTTTTTAAAAAAGTTTCAAAATATAGAACCATTAGCGCCGTTGCAAATATCGGATGCAACCTTTTACATCTGTTAAAATGTGTACCCGACAAAAAAAATATGGGACCCTGCAGCAAAAAGTTCACCTTCCATTAAAACTTCTATGTAACTGAAACTTTCAATATATTTACCTAGCGCTTTAAAATAAGCCATTTGGATACGGAAGGTCCCCATCTGAATAACTATATTATCGGATGTGGGAGCCTCAGTGCTTCGTATTTGGTAAGCAATTTTCTTTGCCAGTAGGTTCAAGGTTTCAGCTACAACACTACTTGAGTAATGAATTATTTCTTTATTTGACGTTCTATCGTATATTTTGGAATTCTAACCGACCCACATGGAGTCATCTTTATCCATAAGAAAATGATTAATTGCAAATAGTTTATCTTGTTTTTGGTATTGGGCTAAATTATTCGGTACCTATTAGAGTTCTTCTTGGATCTGAAAGATTTAATATAGTATCGACCAATTTAGGTTTCTTTCTGCCAATGTTTTATGATTAATAGCACTTCTAGATTAGTCACTTACGCAAAAAATAATTTTGATAATTTAGGTTCACCAAAATGCAAATAATCGATGAACAAAATGGCGTCTGCCAAGAAAATGTTTCCCGATTTTTCGTCTGCTGATTTTTTTCGATAGTGGCATTAAACAAGCAATCGATTGGCACACAAATTATTTTTGATAAATTAAGTTCCCTAAAAGAGCACCCTGTTGTTATAGTGGCGTCTGCTAGGAGAATGCTAACAGATTTTTTGTCTGCCGATGTTTTATGGCTGGAAGCATTAAAAAAGCTATTGATTGCCGCAAAAATTATTTTTGATAAATTAGGTTCACCTAACGGCGAATTTTTGTAACCTTGGCGGGCGTCTGCCCAGAAGAAGGTTGGGAAAAAATCGTCTGCCTTAGTAAATTGGTTATATAGATTAAGTATACAGACCACTCATGAAATTTTCATCTTTGATAAACGACGTTCACCAAAACGAAAAAATCACCCTTTTTGAAGCCACCCCAAAAGTTTGGGATTCTACTTACAAACGGCAGACGGTCGGTTTTACCCAACTCATATGCTCCCAAGTGAAGTACTATACAATCGAGATTAAAAGAACATATAGCTCATTTAAAGTATGGTAGAACAAAAAAATCAAGTGTTGCCGAGCATGCTTTTGATAATAATCATAGAATAACAATAAAAAATTTAAAATTAATTCATAATATAACTGATAGGTGATTGTTAGACGCATATGAAAGTATAGAAATTATTAAATGTAAGAATAGTTTAAATAGAGATAGAGGGCCATATTCCGTATAGTCCATTGTATTGGTTAATCCAGCGTAGTTCCGCTTGATTAAGCAAACAGTAGTATAAAAGGGAGTAAGGTAGATTTTAATTTTAGTCTTAATCATCTTCTGATGATGCTAACATGGTTAGCGAAACGCGCGTCGAGTGCAAAAATTCTGTTTCGGTATTGTGGATAAAACTCTGTTATGGTGCATTTTACCGAAGGTTCCAAACCCAATCAACGTGATCCTGATTATAATATCAAATTACACCAACTTTCCATCAGTTTTTAAAATTTATGAAAATAAATATATTCTCAAATTCACGTTGCTATCAAGCAATCCCATGCTTTTAAACGGCGTGACTTTGCGAGATATGTTTAGAAAAAATCGATATAGCGACTTTTAGTCTCTAAAAGTCGCTATATCGATTTTTTCTGACTTGACATTTAGCTGTATTTCATACACATTTAAAGTAGAGAGATGCATGTGAAATGCAGATACCGTCAATGAAGCATTTCTTTAAATTTGTCATTGTCCACATTTCTATTCGGTTTATTGTGTTTTTTCTTTCATTCTAAATAAGAAAAATTGTAAATAGGTTTACTAATTAATAATCGGCTGGAGATTCTGATTCGGGATGAGCAAAATACACGATTAACCGATTAATTAATTGTTATTATCCATTTTCGAAAGTTTTTGTGCTAGAAAAAAAGTATTAGTTGCTACTCTTTGAGGAATTAAGAATAGGACAGAAATTGCTTTACTTGTAGTTTGATTTAAATTGCGTTCTTTGAAAGGGTTGCAATGGTGGAAACTCATCCCACGGGAACATCCGGTTCCCCCCGGTCTGGGTAATGGCGTGAATGGGCCTTTTTCTGGCCAGGAGGCCCGATTCCTCCTGGAGGAGAAAAACAAACAACACTGACCGTTTACCACGTGTCAGCCAATGGCTTGTGCTGATAGCTAATAGCGCTTCGACCCTCGACCGAAGACGAAGCCGAAGTGATTCACAAAGTTGCACTTTCCTCCACTTACGTCTAACTACACCAAATTGTCAACCTTCGGATCAGGGTCCTTCCTGTCGGGGGTGCAGCACGTGCACTCGCATAGGGCGGCGGAAATTAGTGGGCGGCATTTTATTTCATAAACAACCTTTCATTAAAAAAAATATATGAAACAAACACAGTAGCATTTCAGGTTTAATGAAATACGACTAGACGTGGCAACCTAGGCCGTCGGCCCCGTGGTGATATTCAAAGACATTTGGTGAGGTTTATCAAAGACGTTTAACCTAGAAAATGTCTTTGAGGTTCATTCGCGGAAATTCCTTTCGCGAGTCTCGAAAATAGTAGCTATATCGTTACATAAATAAATACTACCGAGTTGTGGGATGTTTCTAGGTTTACGTCCAACGATATTCTGATGCATTTTAATCTTTTCTAACTCAAAAAAGAATTAGGCTAAAAGGGTGCGGTTTTTCATCTTATTACATGCGGTAGAAATCATCATAGTAATACAGGGTAAGTCAAAACATCATATAAGTACATTCTTATATATGGGGCACCCTACATATTCATTTAAATTTGAATTCTTTGTAAAATAGAAATAACTCGTTCTAAATTCAACTGTTTCGGCGCTAGAACCGACAGAAAACCAGTGTTTTGGATCAACACGTTTGGCTATTTGTTACCATAAGAAAGAAATTTTCACGTCGGCTTCGGTTCATACCATTAATTAGTACAATCAGAATATCAGATAGATCTTGAAATGTTAAGCTAGGAAAATTTTATTCAATCAATAATTCATTTTACTTTTTCTGTAACCGTTTTCTTGCCACAACAATGCTAGCTAATTTTCTGTTGTTTCTAGTGCAAAAAAAGTTCAGTTTGGGTTAGTTTAGGTATATAGTATGATATATGATACATGAAATAACATTAGAATTTTATGTAGAATGCAAAAATAAAATAATATATAGGGTGTCCCAATTTAAAAAATTTACTTTTATAATATTTTGAAATAGCCTGTATAACCACAGAAGGAGTAATCTGTTAGCTAATTATCTCCGCTTGAAATGATAGGGTTCGCGCATAGCCTGCCACGTATTTGGCATTTAACGGCTCAGCAGTTAGAGCGTCAGTTGAGGTCGATACTGTCAGAGAATTTCTCGCGATTTACAGGAGCGTATTCTGTGCGTTTGAAGTGGAAATAATGCGTGCATATAGTCGCTATACCGCAATAAAGTGCTCAAATAATTATAGTCACAGTTTTTACACGAATCTCGACCTAACGTCGTTGGGCCCACTGAGATTAAAGAAAGCCAACGACAGATGACTAGCTGGTATTGAATAAGCTGTGGTATAACCACAGCTTACCAATCAATCAGCTATCCAACTCTTAAAACTTGAACGGTATGCGCATTTCCTCGCGCAAGCCGCCATTTTGGGTTAAAATCTATCAAATTCGACAGTGTTGGCTCGTCGCTCGTGGTCGTGTCATATGAGTTGTTTGTGTTAGCCAGTGTCGTAGTTACAGTTTAGGTATATATATTTTCTGGTTACAGTAATTAACAGTGTACATACGTTTTTGAACAAACTACTTATTTTATAATATCTGTGCTTGTGCTTGTATATAATAGAAATGGATAAACCGCGAGGTGGACATGTTTGTGCCGCTAAAAACTGCAGTGTTAAAAGTTATAAATCTAACAAGAAAATAAGTTTTTTTAGATTTCCCAAAGATGCCATTAGGTATGTTTTTTTTGATAAGCACCTTAAAAATGATGTACATTTGTAGCCTAGAAATATTTTTCATTAAGCTGTTTTTACTGGAATGAAAGTAATTTTGAATGTAATACTTCTTACTATGATATTGTTTATCCTAAAATGAAGATTATGTTACAAATTACCTTAAACAAATTAATTGTTTTAGTAGTTATTTGTGTTTTTAGAGCGTAGAGTAACGGATTACCGCTTGAGAAACATTGTTACCGCGGAGCGCGTTAACCTTTCGAAAATGGCAACTTTACTTTGCGCTCAAAAAATACACAGAACTTTTTCTATGGCCGCATTTTTTTAAAACTAAATGCACATTTTTCTCTATACTTATTCTCAAATTTGCAAATGACTTGTCATTTTTCGCATATTATATTCGGGCAAATTTAGAGCAGGAATGCCAGCAACAATAAAATTGTAACAAACGCACGGCTGTCATTTATTTATACTTTTGGTTGCCATGACTATTCATAGCACACTCGACGGAAAAAGTAAGAATTTTGTTTTCCATGTACGCTTTAGATCATAAAATAAGGATGCCGCGGCATTCGTCGATTTTGCAATTTCATTTGAAATTAGTAATTAGTTATTTTGCGCACGGCTGTAGCAAAAACAATTATTGTGCAGGGTGGCCCGTTTAAGAGGGGCCTATACCTTATCTCGAAAACGACGTAGGTTGCAAAAAAAATTAAATACAAAAGTTGTTCCTAGAAATATTATCTTTATTTTTTTTATATTTTTTAATCGACACTTTTTTATATACAGGATGATCAAACAAAGTTAGATTTTTTTCAATGAAACGCCCCATATTTTATTACATTTTTGGATTCTATTTAAAATTCTAAGCATATTTGATGTATGATGTTATACCTTTAGAGTTAGTACTTTCACAGCTATAAACAGTTGAAAATCGGTGCTTTGGTTACTTTTCACCCTGGTATCAAGAATACCATTAGAGATGGAGCAAAATTAATTCCACATTCCTATCTTAACTTTTCAAGAGCTATCTGACGGTACTAACTGGCAGGTGGTACAATGGGTACCAAATCTGGTACCTCGGAATGTGAAATTAATTTTACTTCATCTCTAATGGTCTTCTTGCTACCAAGGTGAAAATTAGGCAAAGTTCCGATTTTCAACTGTTTATAGCTGTGAAAGTACTATCTCTAAATCAAATATTCTTAGAATTTTAAGTACCACCCTGTATATAAAAAAGTGACAATTAAAAAAATACAAAAAAATAAAGATCATTTTACTAGGAACAACTTTTGTATTTAGTTTTTTTGCAACCCCCCTAGTTTTCGAGATAATGTATAGGCCCCTCTCGAAATTAACATAATTTAAAACTCATATCCATAACTTTTCAAACCTTAAATTATATTAAATATTAGCTTCAAATACATGTACCTCTAAATCGCTTACAAAAGGTTGTTTTACATTTATACAAGAGGTGTGTACTTTTATGTATAATCAAAGAAAATTCTACTACTTTTCTTTGGTATAATATAATAATGTTGTCTTAGGGCAAGGACATGGCTCATAAGTAGTCAAAGAGAAGACTTGTTAAATATGGACAGTGACAGACTTTATCAGAACTACAGACTTTGCAGTATCCATTTCGAGCCAAAAATGTTTACAAACAGCCAGTTTCGTCGTTTAAACCACAATGCAGTACTTACGATTTTTAGAGCATTCGATCCTCAAAAAATTATCATTCCTATTGTTCTTGGGAGCCCGTTATTTTGTTTTATATAGATGCATATTTGATATCAAACCTATGTTATACCTTAAATAGTTATTTCTGTAAAATAAATCAATATTTCTATGATTTCATTGGTTTATATTTCCTTTCTTCCCGCTTAAGACA
>JAEQML010074969.1:0-14066 GCA_016904865.1 Pissodes strobi | reverse complement strand
ATTTTTAAGGGTGTAAATGGCTTCATTGAGTTCTTTGATCGAAAATGTCGAGTGCAGCAGGTCGTTCTCGTTTTGGAGGTCTCTCACAATCTTGGTCGATTTTCGTTTGGGGTCAGCTTTCCCACTGACTAGCAGTTGGTGAGCCACTTGGTCCACTATAACATTGGTAGCTTTTTTCTTACCTATTGGATCTGGATCTAGTTTTTTAAGCAGCTTCCAGGCAATCTTAGTAGAACCAAGTGATGAGGGCTTCACATCCCATGTCCAGTAGAGCTTTCGACAGGTGATGCCAATATACGCAATCGAGAGCCTTGAAAGAATAAATTAATGAATGATTTTGAGGTATTAGTACACTGCAACCTCTGTAGATCTATTGTGTCCCCCTTTCTTTGTGCTTCCGTTTTCCGTTCATGTCATTCTTAATCAGAGTACCTCTCCAGCTTCAGTGCTTGGATAAAAGCAAGTAGTCTGGATGGTTCTATGGACGGAAGTTCCTCCTGTTCGACGATGCAGCACCCGAAGCAGACCACTCGCCTATTCGCGACCGCTTAGCACTCCGTGAGAAGGTGTTCCGGGGTTTCCTTCCCCTCCTCACAGAGCCGTTTTAAATTTTTATTCTCTCCAGGTGCCTTCTTAACCGGCAATGGCCCGTAAGAAAGCCGGTGAGGATGCGGAGATTGTTCTTACTCAGTGTTATAAGGTTTTTGATCTCCCTGGGTGAGGGGGCCCTAGAAACATCTTTGATTGCCTTAACCATGGGAGACGTTCTCATAGACCGATCCATTTGGTTTGCTCTTATTTCCTAAACTCTTCCTTGTAGGTGTGCATTCCTATGCCGCAGAATGTTTCCGGTCCTAAAAGCAGAGTTTGTGCTCCTACTTTTGCCAATTGGGCTGGTTTTTCGTTGCCTTTTATCCCGGCGTGTCCTGGTATCCCATTGAAGGGATAGTTTGTTACTCTTGCCTAGTTCGTTTAGCCTATGCAGGCATCCCCATTTTTGAAAAACAGGAATTCTTGATAAATATTTTTAGCAAACAAATGATATGTATATTAAGAAATATTATTTTTTGAATGCGGTGTTTCCAAAGTTGTAATTAAAAGGTATTTAATTATTTTAATTAATTAGTTGGGCGCCACTTTGTAACTAAATTAGTGTTACCCACTTTGTGATGAATTTCTAGCTCAGTCGTACTTATAACTTATTATTTGGTTCATTCACCAATTTGTAAGAATAGAGCAAAAGTTAATTTATTTAGTTTATTTGAAGGCGTGGATTAAACGATTTCCTTTGGTGATTTAAAATTTATATGGCGCCACTTACGATAAATCAAAAAAGGTAAATTAAAAACAACTATATATTAACTATATGGTTAAATTACAACTTATGGTACCATGTGCACTGCAGTTATGAACATAAGATGAAAATTGACTTAAAATTAGATTACAAATGCAATCAAATACAATTGATTACTGAGAATATAGTTAACAAAAATGGTAAAAATGAGAATTGACTTAAAATTAGATTACAAATGCAATCAAATACAATTGATTACTGAGAATTTGATTTACCAAAATGATGAAAATGAAATTAGCTTTGGTGTTTGACAAATTTAAAATAAATAAAATCTAGGTCTTTGCAATTCTTTCATATAAGTAACGCGTTACCTACGTTCCCAACTGTTCTTATTATCCGCAAACCACGTGATCGTTTGGGACCTCCTCTGGAAACTTCAACTGCCTGTACCTAAGCTTCCTAGCTATAGGCGTGTCCAGGGCTTACCAGTCATTCAAGGAATGGTTCCCAGTTGTCTGCACGTGCCTGCTATCGGATCGACTGTCACCACAATGATCTGCGTGACTGTTGTCTTGTAGGAACGTTGAACGTTTACATGAAAAAAAGAATTGGGTGTCTTAGACCGGTATACACTGCTAATTATAATTATAATTATACAGAGGTATATCCTGTGGACCTCAGTTTGATATACAAGGTTTTAACCAACAACTTGAAAATTCACTGGTTACATAATCAGAACTTAAATTACAATTAAGTTCAGCAAAAATTATAGATAATTATGATTAAATGACACTATGAATAATTACTGCTACTCAAGGTATTTCTTTTCTTTAATTAGAGATATGAAATTCAAAGGAAATGATGATTGAAATTAGAAATTTAAAAGAAAATTATGGAACTTGTCCAACAGTGGCTCTCGGCAACTTCAAATAGAAAATCACTAGACTTTAATAAAAAAAAAGGGAAGAACGAGGTATAACCTCTCTTAAACAAGTTTAATGACTCCAAATAGGTACTTAATTTATTAAGATGGCCCTCGGCACATAAACAATAATTGGACGTAAATTACGTCTCAATTAATCAAAGATAAAGATAAGATAATTACTATCTCGCTTTGAGATAGGAACTATGTTTATAGATAAAGAAAAAATCAACCAGGTAATTTTACACGTGCTTAACCTCTTTAATAAGCAAAGCAATACAGATACATCATGGATCAAACGTTCACACGATAAGCAATAATAATTATAGTTTAAAGCTACAAATAAAGTGAAAAAGTAATGAAATAAGTCTGAAAAGCGAAAAATTTACTATAACTAACAATATTGCTAGGAAAAACCCAGAGAAATTTTACTACAAATTCAATTTACTACCTTTTACAGGAAAAGATAAAATCTGCTATGTGAATCTTCCCAACAATATCGTCAAATCTAAATGAAAATATCTAAATAATGTGTGTGACCGTTTAAAACGATGAAATAATTCCGTTCTCGATAAATTTGGATTAAACCATTATCAAATTACTCGAATTTGACCAATAAGAAACGCAACTATTCACCAAAAAATCGGTATTTAACCTTAAGGTCACCAAAAAAATTTAGAATTGTTGAAATCGCAATTACTTAAAAATGCAATACAAAAGCCAAATATATCTAACTGAATTGGAAACAATTTTTAATTATTTATTTAAAGTATGAAAGGATTATTGAAAAATATGCAGAATGAATAAGATATTTTAAGATCAAAAATTATTATTGCTTACCGAGCCGACGCTTCACACAAGATGAGACGAAATTTTTCCAAACTGTATATTCTACCCATTTAAAATTCAACGGTTTTTTTTCATTGGCCAGTTCAAAACACGTGACAACCGTTGTAAGAAGCACGGCGTCAAGCCAAGGAAGCATTCAAGCATTGCCTATCAATATACTAAACATTGAACTGCCTATCAATATACTAAACATTGAAAACCATTGACAAATAGGTAGAATAAATGGAGCGGAATAGACAAATATTTCATAACATTATATTTAACATATATTCCGTTACAAAGTGAAAATATGAAAAATACCTAAGAATAAAGAAGTTTATTCTAAAAAAATACGAAAATGTACTAGAAAAGGTGATGAACAATACGAACTAAAGCTAATGTGTTTCGTATCTCATTTAAATGATTTAAATCGACGAACAATAATTATGTTTTCAATTTATTTAGGTCACTTCTAAAAGACTTAAATATTTCTTTTGTTAATTTTTATTCTTAATACCTAAACAATTTAGAAAAATTATAAATCATTTTAAAAGTGATTTAAATCATCAAATTTAAGTTACTTTCTAACAACTGGCAGGATTAAAAGGTTTAAATCATAAAAGTGACAATACAGTGAAAATATTTGAATATTATGATGACTGACACGATGCCTGACAGCTTTGATTCGAAATGATTCTGGCTATTTTCTAGGGTCCTGGTCTGGATGCACTTGTGTTTTCTTCAATTGTTTTAAACATATCGTTGATATTTGGCAAATATTTCGTTTTCTTGGCATATTTTTTGTAGGTGGTCCTTTTTGTCTCGTCCGCTTAATCACTGAATTACTCGGCTTAGTCTTGGATATTTCGACTCCCGTTCTTTGATGCGTATATTTGTCTGTGTAAACCGCATGAAGGTGCGCGTATCGACAAACTTATTGCGAACAGTTCGAGGACAGACCTTGTTCGCGATCAGTTCCACCCACAACGCACGACGTCTACATCACATTTGATTTTTGTTTAAGCGTTGTTCACCAGAAGTTTGTTCAGTGTTCAAATTGTATTGACATGGTATTGGGTGCGGTATTAAGTAGACATGTCTTTTCTTCATGAAATGGACCACATTCTCATTTGCGCGGTCTATATTGTTATCAACACATTATCTAAATGTCCATGATACTGGCAAAGGCGTATTTTTCCAAACAGATTGCAATACAGTTCTACCAATTCATTAGCAGATTTAAGATTAGAATATGCAAGTGGATTTGGAAATTTTTGTCGTTTGTCGACTACTGATTTTGAATATTTACTTAATTTAGTTGGGCCTAAATTTACAAATCAATACCAACTATAGAGATACAGTTTCCTCACTTGAGAGGCTTGCGGTTACTTTACGATTTTTTGCTACTGTGAACTCATATTAAAATATCCAAACATTTGATATCTAGAATAGTTCCAGAATGTGTGATGCGTAATTCATAACTTACAAGAAGCTGATATATTCATCCCATTTAAGATTAGATAGATTAGGTTTGGTCTAGGATTGAAACTAAAATTGGAACATATACATCCAAATGTTCTTCTCCAGTCAAAAATCTGTTTTAAAAATATTACATATTTCTACTCTTTAAGGGTGTCATATTCTGTTCAGCATAATGTTGACTTTCGTGCGTTAAAATAATGTTTCGACTGTTTGGTATGCTTTTAGGACATTACTATTAAATGTTCGTCCCTTTCAACCATAAAGTTTGACCAAT
The DNA here is from genome assembly GCA_016904865.1 of Pissodes strobi. Taxonomy (NCBI): domain Eukaryota; kingdom Metazoa; phylum Arthropoda; class Insecta; order Coleoptera; family Curculionidae; genus Pissodes; species Pissodes strobi. Next base: position 9,266 of record JAEQML010074969.1, on the reverse strand, counting down.
AATAAGTAAATCAAAAGTGACAAATCTGGGTTAAGGTGTTACTTTCGAACAAGATTTGAATGGTTCTTAATAAATACTAAATATATTTATGTGCAAAAACACAAATGTGTATATTTTTCAACAAAGTTATTACCATCGAAGGACATAAACAATTTTTTACAGCGAAAGAGGTTTTTCGATTTTTCGAAAAACAACCGTAATAAATTATTTTAATTACATGTACCGTACGTACGTACTGGCAGAAACAAATGACAGAACAATACTACTTTCCTCTTCATGGGGAGTCGGCTAATTGGTCCAATTAAAACGTATAATTAGGAGTGTCGAATTATCTGATTGGCTGGCATTTTGTCCATTTAAAACGCCTAAGATTTTAAAGATTGTAAATTTTTGTTTTATGCGGGCCATTCTACTGTCAGAGATAGAAAGTATGGACCACAAAATATTTCAGATAACTTTAAATAAATACGGATACCACGATTTTAAAATTAGGCCAATTCAACAATTAAACGACGAACAAAAAAGAAGATCTGAATTTGTTGAAATTATAAGTTAATCAAAATTCAAATTATTTCAATAAAATTTTGTGGACCGATGAGGCGATATTTATCAGTGCAGGTATTTATACTCGTAATAGGAAAAACTGTCATATTTGGTAAAATCCACAGGTTGTTGTGCCATTTGTTTTTTAAAGACGTTCTTCAATACAAGCTTGGTGCGGCATTTCAGGGCATAAAGTCTTAAGTTCGGTTTTTATCCGCGGCACCTGGAATGGGTTAAGATATTTCAACCTTTTGGAAAATGAAATTGAACACTTTATTGATGAACTACCATTTCAAACTCGGCAAAATATAGTTTGGCAAAAAGGCTGGATATCTTTCTTCGGGGCTATATGAAAAATACAGTCTATAGAGAAGGAAGTAACAATATTGAAGAAAAGCAGAAAAATATCGAAAAAATAAGAAATTTAAATGATTAAACAGAATTTAAAAACTATATGTTATAGCTCATTTTGTAAAATAAAGATGAACCAGTAAATCAGACTTCAAACATTAATTCGGTTTTCTCCAAAAGCGATCGACAGGAAATATATTGGCCTGTCACTCATATGGAGTAGGGCAATTGAGAACTACGGAAAATCTCGAGCGATTGCGTTGGATATTTCGAAGGCATTCGACAGAGTTTGGCGTTTGGTGGTTGACAAACTGCCGTCCTTCGTACTGACCATGTCTTTCTGCAGCTGGCTTGTCAGTTTCCTTAAGAACCGATCTCTTGCAGTTGATGGACACCTCTCAGACACATTCAACATTATTGCGGGCATGCCTCAGGGCGCAATACTTTTATCAACTCTGTTCCTCATCTATATTAATGACCTGCTGACCGAAACCAATAATCATGTTTACAGTTTTGCTGATGACGTATCCTTGTCTCCCAATTTAGATCAGAAAAATCTTTACCTGCGACTGAGACTTATCAGCGCAGACAAGAGCAGATTACAACAATTAATCTGAAGAAATTTTGAACTTGTGGTGACAGAAATTTGGTCCAGTTCAATGCAGCAAAAACCCACGCAGCCACGTTTACCAAGAAAGCTAATACGGCGGGCCTTGACATCATTATGACAGGATCGACCATTCCTTCATCCTCGCAAATTCGACTACTGGGTCAACAGAAATATGTCCTGGCATGACCACGTTGCTAACATCACAAAATCAGCCTCGCAGAAGCTTGGTGCGCTATTTCGCAACAAAAATCTGTATACACCGTAGCAGCTGCTCTTGCTCTATAAAGCGCAAATAAGACCGTGCTAGAGTATTGCTCACACATCTGAGGTGCCGCACCTAAGAACACCCTAAAGCTGCTGGATTCCATCCAGAAGAGAGCTGTGCATCTGGTCGGCAACCCGGGATCTGGATAGTCTGGAACATCGCAGATATGTGGCCGAAATCGCCCTGTTTTACAGATATTTTCACGGCAGTTGCGCATTGCATCACTGTGGAACTCACTCCCTGGACATCTGTTTCCCCCTAATTACAACCTACAGCTATTCAAGAACCGTGTCAATCAACATCTCCGCACACACATCGCTCGTCGAGTGCCATAGGATCTCCCTTTAGTGTGCCACTGCCATAAAAAAATTGAAAAATAAGACTTTAGCAGCAGGTATCGAAAACCTTCAATATTTCGAAAACCGTTAACTTTTAATACATGATATATTATTAAAAAAATTGCAGAATTTAATAGGAAATTCAGAATTATTTAAAATGTAGTAAGTATATTACATTTAAATAAATAAAGCTGGCGTGCGCCTTGTTTTTTTGAAATACCCTGCATACAATGAAATCAAACAACTTTTGGTTGGAATATTTGTTTCTAACTTCAAAAATAATACAGATTTTTTCATTTAAAACGTTACATATTTGAGGACAATATGTCCATAAGCATATCGATGCGGTCCGTCCGCCCGCTGTTTTTTTTAACATTCGGCTTATTTCGATAAAAAGAACACTTCAAACTGTATAATAGTAATTCCCCGTACGGCTGAGGGTTGCTTCTTAGTTCAGGGAATAGTTATGATAATAATTATTAATTAAAACACCAATGGTTTTTACTCATAAGTTTTTCCATATTATTGTTGTGAAAACACATATCCATCAAAAGCCGATTGCAAATTAACTTTATTCCACATTAGAATATACTAATATTCCAGTTGCACTGTTAGAGTTCTTAAAAGTCGTTTTTTCGACATTTTATTTTTTTTTTCACTTGATCTGGTACCTGCTTTAAATGTTTCTGCTCTATATTTATAACACCTGACTTAATAAATATCCTATAAAATTTTCAAATTAATATAGATATATTCAAATTTTTGAACAATGAACTGCTCTCCTGGAACAGACAAAATGACATGGTAATGACAAACTCTTGAATCTGACCACACACGTTTATGTTTTAAAAATGTCGCATCCCTTACCTGCAGCCGCAACATGATCCTGCATCGCGTTTGGGTTGTTTATCGAAGCTGGTAGTGGCATCTCTGCTGTGGACAGCGGAGGTGGTGTCGCACGAAAAGAGGGTGTTTTGTCATGTCACCAAGACCTTCGTTCAATTATCTGCTTCAATAAACTTTTTTCGCGGTATTGGGATTCCCGGGAACTAACATGTACACGGCATCTTGATGCTGCGATAGGGATGCAACTAGCACAAGCAGATCTGAATCCACACGTTACCACGTTACTACAACACCTGATCGTCCGGATGCCGCTTTTGACTTCGCAGTTTCGACAACCAGGATGTCCGCGTCACTATAGGCTTGAAGATCAGAAAACTTATTAAATTGCCGGGTTTTTACGAACTACGACCGTGTCAAATGTCAAATTCTTCAGTTGTCAATATATTATAATTGAAGAATTGGAAATCGGATTAAGACTTTACATAAAATATATATTTATTTTTATGCAAAGTGTTTTAAAGACAATTTAAATACATTTTGACCCTAAATTGGACATTTTTCAATCAATGAAGTATTTTGACTGACTTTATTATGCAAAACACGCATTTTGGTGGAAACAACATCTTTTTACAAAATCCATTCCTAAAGCTAGTTTTACACTTATCCAAGTTAATGTCAAAGAACTTTGATCAAAGTTATTGTCCAATTTATTTGATGAAGACAAAATTTGACGGCAGCGTATTACACTTGTGAATTTCGTTGACGCCAATGACGTTTTTAAAATGTTACCAACTGCTGGCAACTTGCCACATTTTTAGGTTATGTTAAACTGTATATTTTGATTTGATTTGATAAATTCTATTAGATATCGTTTTGTAATATAATAATGAAGAAACGTACAGCTTTAAAAAGAAAAAAAGCTGCAGCTCTAGCCATAATTATTGCGGCTGGCTTAGTAATAATACATCCAGAACGTGAACAAGTTGCAAGAAGGTGGTGGGTCCGGCCTTGGCTCAAACGTAGAAATATAGGGGCGCTGAGATTACCAAATGTTGAATTTGAGCAGGATCCAGTACAATTTAAAAGGCTTCTTCGATTTACAAATGAAAGTTTTGATAATTACTTAATCTACTGCAAACTCGCATAGAGAAAAAAGATACATACTTCAGGGAGTCCATCAGTGCACGGGATAAATTAATCGCGATTTTTAGCAACTGGTGAAACATACAGAAGTTTGATGTATACGTTTCGAATTGCAGAATCTACAATATCTTTATTTATTCCTGCTGTTTGTAAATAGATATATAATGTACTTAAAGATGAATACTTGAGGGTATATACAAATCTTACCATATTCAAATTTAAGACCTATTTTGTGCACTGTATTACTCAAAGGGCGTCTCACATGTTGGAAATACATGTACAGTAAGAATCTCTTATAAGACACCCCTCGGTATTACTTGGCAGATATCAACTTGTCCCATAAAAAAATTAACAAATAAATACATATCAAATATATTTTCCAGACACCAACTACTACTGCAGAGTGGCTTAATATAGCCAAGGACTTGTCTTCCTCCAAGGCATCATAGCAGTCATTTATGATTTTTCTTTTTAAACTGTTGAGTATTGTTTCATCCTTAATTTGTTTAAGCTCTGCAGCCACCATTCTGAAACAAAAATATATTATCCATTAATTTAGATAAACTTTGTATGTTTCACCAGTTGCTACAAATCTCAGTCACAATTAATTTATCCCCTGCACTAATGGACTGAAGTAGGTATGTATCTTTTTTCTCTATGCAAGTTTGCACTAGATTAAATAATTTATCAAAACTTTCATTTGTAAATCGATGAAACCTTTTTAATTGTTCTGGATGGCTTCAAGTAAAATAGTATAGAAGGTAGGAGAAAAATATGAAAACCTTTTAAGAGTAAATTTCCATTATTTTAAAAAATTCCTACATTAAAAATAAAATATATAATTTTTTTTTCCATTTATTTCCTGTTTTGACTTTCCTGATATGTAATTATAGTTACTACAGATTTATGGTTTTCAGTGTCTGACAATAAATAAATAGCTGAAATTAATTTGTTGTTTGTTTACTTTCTACTGACATGTTTTTGTTTTAAATTTGTGCCCTTTACCAAAAATATATAATATAATAATTGTAGTTTAAACGGATTCACAAAAATGAATTATATGATAACGAAATGGTTTTAAGTGGATAGTAAAATGTGTGAGGAAATAAGTAAAATAACTATAAACGGTGCTTAAAAACTTACTTGCCAAAAAGATCCAAAGGATGTTCTTCATCTTGTACCGAACATGAAGTTAACAAAGAGGAGGCCTTTTCAATCAGCTGTATGGTCTTTTCCCCAGTCATAGGCCCACTTCTCGAAATTTTTCTTCTCTTGGAAGTTAGGGCTGATACGTCTGAATGCCCACCCGTGGATCCTGACGAAACTTTAGATGCTCCGTCTAAAGGTCCACTATAGACCATTTCTGTATTTTCATCAGATTCTTGCTCGGTCTCTACGTGTTCGATAGAGAAATTTGACTGACTTGGAAGAAGTACTGCCCCTTCGGACAAGAACTATAGCAACTCGAAACACCATAAAGATGGTTTGTACAGGGTGGCTCGAATTCGTGTCTATGTATGGGGAACTCGAAAACCGTAAGAGATACAGTGTCGGTCAAATTAAGGCAAAATTGCGCATTTAAGTGCCTAACAATATGCCGTTTAGAAAGTTTTAAAATTCCGAGTATTTACGGAGATATCCGAAAAAAACCGAAATTTTGAAAAATTATTTTATTTTTTTCCTGGGCTTATTTAAAATCGGATTTCAAATCTAATTGCACTTTTGCATTGCCACTTTTTCCGCTCTATCCAATGATGATATCTAGTTTGAAATCCGACGTTTCGTCTTCAAGGGATCACCATCAACTTTCTCTTTTTAAATACGAACTTTAATTTTTTTTATCGTTTTTCAGATGGTATTGGCGTTATTAATATGAGTATGTGTTTTTATTTTTTTTAAATTTTTTATTTTTTTATTTTTATTATTTTTATTTTATATATTTTGCTTCTTTTGAATTTTGATTTTAAATAATTTAAGGTAGGTACTTTTGAAATTTTGATATTCCATAAAAATATTTTATTTGTTTTTTTGCATTAAGTGGAAAATTGGAGCCCCTATTAAAAATTAAAAATAGTAAAATTATTTTTTGCCAGAATATTGCAATGAACTATTTATTACTCAAACAAGAGGCCTAGTGCATTTTATTTATAAGCAAAATTCCAATAGGGGTTTTTCCATCAAAGTTCCTATAGTATCACGTAGTATGATTATAAATTTTTGATGTTCTTTATTAAATAAATTTTTTAATTCGTTAAAAGTTGGGAATATTTTATCTTTGCAGTAAGCAACTTGTTTGAGTAAAAGTTCATGGCCATATTCTAGTAAGAAATAATTTTACTATTTTTTATTTTTAATACGCTCCAATTTTCCACTTAATACAAAAAACAAAATAAAATATTTCTATGGAATATAAATAAAAATATTAAAAGTACCTACCTTATATTATTTAAAATTACGCCAAAGCAAAATATATAATTAAAAAAATACTAATAAAAAAAAATATAAAAAAAAATAAAAAAAATAAAAACACATAGTCATATTAATAAACCCAATACCATCTGAAAAACGATAAAAAAAATTAAAGTTCATATTTAAAAAAAGAAAGTTGATGATGATCCCCTGAAGACAAAACGTCGGATTTCAAACTGGATACCATCATTAGATAGAGCGGAAAAAGTGGCAATGCAAAAGTGTAATTCAATTTGAAATCCGTTTTTAAATAAGCCCAGGAAAAAAATAAAACGAATTTTCAAAATTTCGGTTTTTTCCGGATATCTGCGGAAATACTCGCAATTTTAAAACTTTCTAAACGGCATATTGCTAGGCACCTAAATGCGCTATTTTGCCTTAATTTGACCGACTCTGTATCTCTTACGGTTTTCGAGTTCCCCATATATAGACACGAATTCGAGCCACCCTGTACACAGAGTCAGCTCCCGCACCACTTGCCAAACTTTTTTTTCTCTGTTCACTTCGGCAAAATACTGTGTTCTGAGGCTATTGCTTTTCTTTTTAATTTCATCAATGTTTACTTGTAATGTGGGAAATTTCTCATTAAAACTCTTAACTATATCTGCTAGACTTGAAAGTCTCTGTGTTTTATTTTTGTACAGTGGAGAGTTCACACTGTACAAATTAGGATGCTATTCATATAGTGCTATTAAAACAGCTGACTGCTCCCTAGTGAAATTGCAAGACATCTAAAACCAATTAAAGAAATTATGAAAATATATACATATAACAATAATGGAAATCAGTTTTTACCTCACTTCCCTTTTTGCTTTCTCTATGCCTCACGTTCAAATCCTAATTTCCTAAATTGAACCTAAATTGAAATGAAGAAAGCACTGGAAATTCAAACAAACAAAATAAGGTTAAGTTTCGTTTCATTTCATTTCGACCCGAATTATTTTAATATGTGTATGTTGGTACCCCCGAATTTGATCAAATATTTGATGCAAAATTGGACGTGTTCTAATTGCATCAAAGAACTTTGACAAGGCGACCTTGAAGTTATTTGATATCAAAGTCCCGTATTACGTATTACATTCGCGAAATTCATTCAAGGCCGCCTTGTCAAAGTTATTTGACATGAACTTGGATAAGTGTAAAACTAGCTTTAAATATGGCATTTTTAAAAAAATCCAAGATGGCGGCGTTTTTTTCACAATTTAATGGTGTTCCCCACATTGGGTTTTTGGTGATTTTTCTGGGAATATACAGGGGCCCAGGGAATATATTGCAACAGGAATCAGCTCTCTAATAATTATTTCCATCTCGAACAGAATTTCGGTATAAATTGCCTATACTAAGTAGCGACCTTTACCGAGCGAACGTTCCCATAAATTCCGTAATTTACGGTAAAGTTTGCTCTCGTTAAAGCAAAAGTTCCCATTTGGGTACGTTAGAGGAAAATGTTAAGGATAATGCATCGAAAAGTTACCGAGAATTTAAAAAGCGAACGTTACCAAAGAATTTTGCTTGATTTGACAACGCATTGAGCCGCACTGTGTATATTCCTTTCAAGTCCCAGCAGTGTTGCCACAAGTCAGTACAATAATAGTACAACTGACGAATTTCATTAACATTATAATTTTGGAACATTAAAATGCTACGAGGGCATATTTCGTTAAAACTTGTTGTGCAAAGACATCTTTTTACCGACTTTTCTTGGGTGTCAATGTATTTATCATTTTCGCTAAAACAAATCCAAGATTTCTTGATTTAATACAATTTGACGGGGGGTTCTTTAGATTTTGTTAAAAACCAGTGACAACACTGGGCACAGATTTGCAAAATAGCAATTTTCCAATAAGTTCCAAATTAGAATTTAGTTTTTTTTTTTAATATGCTTTGTTCTGAAATGATTTATTTGTGTCTTTGTTTTTTTTTAATTATTTTTATGGTACCTAAGTACCTGCTTTTAAAAAATATGGAATTTTTTCAGTTTTCTAAGCCAGTATTAGTACTGATTGGTACTATTTTAAATGTTTGTTAATATTATGTTAAATCAATATTTATGTTCTAATCTTTATTGTTATTGAACCTGATTCATCAGCCACTTCCTTTGGGTTTCTATAAAGTTTTATGTAAAAATCATAAATTCTCACAAGAATGACAACTCTTACTGGTGCTGATTGTTAATTACCCAAAATTCTCATAAATTTGCGAAAGTTCGCAAACGTTCAAACGAAAAATAAATTACGGTAAGTTTCCAACACTAAGAGTGCTATCAGTCTTAAGAAAATAACATACACTTATTGCTGTGGGAACGAAATGCAATATTTGGGCAAACTCATCTTGTCGGTAATGTTTTTAGTGTGAGAAATATTTGCATATTTTAGCATTTAGTCCAGCAAGGCCTGATATATTCATCTCTTGGTAACTTCATCAAGGACGTAAATACCATGGATATCATTGTTTCTATAGCAAATCTCTTCTTGGTAGAATTACCAAGAAATGAATATATCGGACCTATGTACCCTTGAAGGTTGCACTTCTTATAATATACTAAACATTGATTATTAAATCTTGGCAGGTAATGGTAGGTAACGAGAATGTTTGTTATTCTAACTTGAAGTTTTGATTATCTTAAGTAATATAAGGTGAAAAAAAAATGCTACTCTTGATTTTAAGAGAATGACTCTTTTGTCTTCCATTCGGTTCCCGA
>JAEQML010074968.1:0-14067 GCA_016904865.1 Pissodes strobi | reverse complement strand
TGGTTAAAAATTACTGTACGTAATTAATAATGGAGGCAGGCAGTAACTTAATCACATAATGACATTTTAAAATGCGATTTCTCCAGTGATCCTTGATGGATTCAATTCTGAGATCCAGCTTATTAAGAATTAATGGGAATGGATGCTTTCCAGAAGAACCCTAATTGCGTCATGACTTGATTTTGGAAAAACGCAAATTCACCTCTCTGCCGAGGAATGCTATAGGGTGAAAATTATCATTATTAATCTCTGATTTCCAATGCATATAAAGCTGAGATTAATGAAGGCATTTAATATATTGTTAATCCCCGTGTCGTAAGCGACGAGGCCTATTGAAATTTGTTATAACTAATCCCTGTATAACTGCAGACCGTTCCGGAAGATATACCTCACATCTATTGTTGCTACATATATTCGCATTAATAAATCGATAATCCATATTCGTACATTACACATATACAATAGCTCACGATTCTAGTACGGTCCTGATGGCATACCCCTCGGTGCTTCAATCAGACAGCTGTGTTTTGTAAAGGATTTCGCTGATAAAGGAAAAATATTTTATTTTGGTGGGTCGCTCGCAGATATTATATCGATTCAATGGATGCAGCAGCTTTTACAAAAACTACCGTAAACGTAACTGTTCGATTTGCGTTCACGGATGACTGTGCCTAAACGCTTCGTCTGGCCGGCTGTGAAAACTATCATTCAATGCTCGTCACAAAATGTTACGTTTGAAAGGGTGAAAGTGTGCCTGTTTATTACGCCTTTCAAAAGACATCATCGACAATGTGGATCCAGCTTAAGCCAAATTTTCCGATTTACTACTAAATTTTATATCAGCAACATTGTACATGAGTAGTTGAGATCAACCGATTGATTTCAGATGTAATTTTACAATTTATATCGCCTTTGAAGTCTTGTACTCCAGAATTTATGAAACTTATAACCTCAGCACTGTTTGATAGAAATGTTCTGGCACAGCGTTGCCCCATATGTGTTTTCGATAGTAATAAAATTTTCGTAGAAACGTTCGGGATGTATGTTATGTTATGCACCGACTCTCTTCAGCTTTTACACAGAGGAAATCAAGAGTAGAGAAAATAAGATGCATAAGTGTAAATGGAATTCAAAGAATTATAGGCCAGTCCTTCGATGAGAAAAGCGTATATACTTTTACAAGTGTAGAGCTTCTATGCCATTAAAAGTTTCTAAATTATATTAGCAATTTACCCAAATAATAAACACTTAGTAATATCTGCTTCAAATGATGTATTACATTTAAATCTTGGTTCACCACTTGTGAGTAGTTTCAGTTTATCTTTGAACAAAACATTAGCAACTCAATTCGAGTCTAAAATATATTTCAGTCTACTTACGACACTTGAGTAAATATCATTACTTGTTATCCTATTTAGTGCTCTAAAATCAATTGTGAAACGTTAGCTAGGATTAAAATTAAGATCAAATTCAATATAAAAGACAAAGAAATAAGAATATCTAGACATTGTAACGTTTATTAGATGGTACGTATTATGAATCCTTATCGTTTTATAAAAAAAGATCTGACTAGGCAAAATTTAAACTAAGCTTGGAGGGATCTGTGTAATGAACTGGAAGGAAACTTGTGGGGCAATGGTTACAAAATGGCCTTAAAACATCTGAAAAGTCCGTCTATCCCTTACAATCTGTCGAGGGAGAGAATGGAAGAAATAGTCTCTATTCTCGTTCCAAGCAAAGCAGATCATTGGACCAGGGGAAATATAGTAGAAGACGTCGAACTTTTCTCCAAAGAAGAGCCCGTTCTGGCAGGAGGAGAGATAAAGGGCGGATAAATTCCCCCCTGAGGCCGTTAAGGAAATGATCAAATCGGCACCAAATTTCTTGTTGGGGACTTTAAATGACCTGCTTCTTAAGCAGGAATTTCCGGAAATATGGAAGGTGGCTCGGGTATGTCTATTATGGAAGACGGGAAAACCACTGGAAAGTGTGTCAGCATTTAGACCAATCTGGAAAGCTCTTGGAGTTTATGATAAGGGAGAGGCTGGAAAGGGAGTTGGAGCTTAAAGGAGGATTGTCAGAATGCCCGTTCGGTTTCATCAAGGGATTGTCTACAGTTCAGGCTGTAGAGACCGTATGTAACATAGTAGCTCAATCGAGAGAAAGGTAGGGCACAATTGTGACATTAGATATAAGAAACGCTTTTAACTCCGCCACATGGAGCTATATTATGAGGGAACTTCATAGACGAGGGATATCAAAATACCTGATAAACATTATTGAAAGCTACTTTAATAACCGGAAGCTCAAAATAGTGGGAATAGAAAGAGATATGACAGTGGAAGTTCCTCAGGGATCGGTGTTCGGGCCAACTCCGTGGAACGTTATATACGATGCAGTATTAAGGCAAGAACTAAGGGAAAATGTAGAAGTGATACCTTATGCCGATGACTTGGCTATACTAGTTAGTGCAGATTGTACAGAGTTTTTAACTCTTAGAACAAACGAGGCTTTAAGGAGGCTTGACAGATGGCTGGAGAATAATGACCTGGAATTAGCTCCGAGGCGTTAATCCTTAAATGCAGAAAAAGTACGGATGGTATTAGCTTTAAACTAAAGGGATCACATATAACTCCAAGCAAATCAAAAAAATATTTGGGAATAGTTTTGGGTAGCCACCTGACGTTCGGTGGACATATAAACATGATCACTAAGAAGGCAGAGGGAAGAATAGCGTCACTTTCTCAGCTATTGCCTCATATAGGTGGCCCTAGAAGAAACAAGAAGGCAGTATTTAGCGGCGTAGCGTACTCAATACTCTTGTATATTTGTCCGATATGGCATAGGGCATAGGGTAGCCACTATCAAAAGATACAAAGATAAAATGGAGCGGGTTCAGAGAAAGGTGCTTCTGAGGGTGGCGAGCGCTTATCGCACCACGTCCACGAACGCGTTACAGGTTATTACGGGAATCATCCCTTAGAATTGCAGGTCCAAGAGAGAACAAACGCATCGAGAGCACAATGAGACAAAAGAGAAGCTAGAAATTATGAAAGACGACAAAGAGAAATGTGGGAGAATAACGACACCAAAGGTCAATGGACAAAAAGACTTATTCCGGACATAAGAACGTGGATCGATTGCAAACATAGAAATATTGATTACTACACTACACAGGTATTGATAGGCCATGGTTCCTTCTATGCCTACCTACTCAAGATCAGTCTGGCAGAGAGTGGTCAGTGTGCCTACTGCGCGGAAGTGGATACGGTACAGCTCGCATGCACAAGATGGGAGACGTACAGACAAAAGGCTTACCCGACACCCGACTCTGGGGCATGAACTTAATATGGAATTAATTGTAAATTATATGATGGAAATGGAAGAAGAATGGAAAATAATTCAAATAGTGATGACAAAGATAATGGAAAATAAGGAAAGAAAGCGAAACTAAAGGCAGAGAAGGGATAGGTGATAAGGGACAAGGCTCCTAAGCGAGTTATATCTATTCAAGGTAGTTCCGTTTAGAAGTAGATGCAAACGAGGAGGGGTTTTAGTTAGTAAGAGTCTGACACTCCCCATACCAACCAAACTGTATGGGCGTCCAGGAGGATTTCCCCTCCTCCCAAAAAAAAAATCCTGCCCATCCTGTTTACGCCATCAAGGTAAGGATCCTTATTAGCTATGCTATTTAGTATCCTAAGGTCAATTGTAAAACGTCAACTAAAATGAAAATTAGGTCAAATTTAATATTTAAGATAAAAAACGTATGGATATCTAGACTTCATCTAAAACCGATAATAAAGTTTATGAGTTTTTGTTCGTCTCCTGATGATGCTAGCATGGTTGACGAAACGCGCGTCGAGTGCAAAACTTTCGATGTTGTGGATAAAACTCTGTTTTAGGACTTATTCTTTATGCAACACTTTAATATGCTCAATTCGAGCTTAAAATATATTTCAGCCCTTTCTATTCTTGGTAAATCTCATTACTAGTTATCCTAGGATCAATTGTAAAACGTCCACTAGGATTAAAATTAGGATTGAATTCAATATAAAAAAATAAGGAAATATGACTATCACACTTGGCTAAGGGTCGTTATTAGTTGTACTATTCTATACTATTCAGTGTCCTAAGATCAATTATGAAACGCCTATTTAGGGCTAAAATTGGGATTGATTTCAATAGGAAAGATAAAGATACATGACTATCATACTTGGGTAAGGATCATTATTAGTTACACTGTCTAGCGCCCTAAGATCAATAATTGTGTAACGTCAATTAGGGCTAAACTTAGGATTAAATTCAATATAAAAAGTAAAGAATTACAACCTCACTTGGGTAAGATCATTATTAGTTATATCTAGTGTCCTAAATTTTGATTAGGGTTAAAATTAAAATAAAACTCAATATGCAAGATACAGAACCATGGACACATTTGGGTGAGAATCATTATTAGTTACAGTGTTTAGAGTCCTAAAATCAATTGTAAAACATCAACTAAGGTTAAAGTTAGGGATAAATTCAGTATAAAAGATAACGAAATATGACTATCATACTTGGGTAAGGATAATTACTTGTAATAGAATAGAATAGAATATTTATTGGTAAACATGATACATACAGCACCTTTACACGTCAAAAAAAGCATTAGATACACAATCATGAATTCAATAAAAAGAGTATTAACATAGTTCTAAGATTTTAAAATACACAAACTAAACATTAATCTACACAGTACAAAAAACACACTAAAATGACGATAGATTAGAGCAGCTCTAAAAATACTCCTCAAAATCATAAAAAGCTTTGCTAAGTAGAAAACACTTTAAAACTTTTTTAAACTCTTTGTCATTTAATACTCTAATATGCTGGAGATCGGAACTGAAAAATTTTAGTCCATAGAAACTGGTGCGATTTATGGACCTTGTGAGGCGAAACTGACTTAAAACTAATTTTTTTTGTTTCTAGTGGGATAGTTATGAACCTCTTGGTATGCTTGAAATAGTGGCAAGTCTGCCTAACATACATAAGGCATTGTAAGAGCACTGGGGAGCGTCAATATCTGCAGGTCCACGAAGGTCTGACGACAGTCCATTCGGTAGCCCAACCCAGCCATTAGCCTTATCACCACCTTCTTTGTAATTTAAAGACTTTGATGGCATGAGGGGAATAACCCCATTCAACAATTGCGTAGCCCATGACCGAGCTGAAGTAGCCATGATATGCTGCTAGCACACTCTTTTTGGAAACACATCCTGATAGATTTCTTATCAGGTACACTGACTTAGAGATCCTGCCATAAAGCTGCCGAATATGACACCTTCATGCCAATCTTGAGCTCAAGAAGACACCCAAACATTTTACCTCATCAGAGCAGCACTCCAGCAAACGGTGGTCTACTATGCTCCTCCTCAGGCTGAAATTTATGGACTGTGTTTCTTCCCGATTCAGACACAGTTTATTTGCATGAAACCAGTTTTCGATGGTCACAGTAGCCTCTATAATTCCAGAAACATCTATTTGGGATGGGTGGTAGGTTGTAAAAATAGTGGTGTCATCTTCAAAAAGAATCAGCCCTTCTATTCCCTGTAGGTAGGCAAGGTCATTCATATAAATAAGAAATAGGATAGGCCCTAGGACCGATCCTGAGGGAACTCAATGTCTCACCATGCGTGGGGATCGAAATCATACCATTAAAATACTGTGTGCGGTACGACAGGTATGAGGTTATTAATTGAATACCCTCTGCCTGAAAACCATAATAGGGTGGTTTGGAAAGAAGGATATTATGTAGGACGCAATCAAAAGCTCTCAAGTCCAGACATGAGGCGTAGGTATCAAGTCCCTCCTCAAAACCCCCCAAAACACGTCTCACAATACAGTCAATGGCTAGGGTAGTGCTCCTTTTGTTTCGAAAACCAAACTGATTTTGAAAGAAGGGATCGTTTTGTTCGAAATGTGTACTTATTTTTTTTCAAGACCGTCGACCGATTCAAACAGTTTTGATAAAATTTGTAGGAGGGAAATATGTCAATAATTTGAGCATTCGTCATTGGATCCTTTATTTTTATAAATAGGTCCAATTTTGGCAGTTTTCAGTATCTAAGCAAATACATTATAGTCAATAGCCTGGTTTGTCAAAGGAAACAAGTTGAGATTTTTCAGAGTTTTTACTATTTTTGCATTGATGTCATAGCAGTCCTTGTTTTTGCTTGGTTTTATTTCATCAATCAATCAATCTTACCTCATTAAAGGAGACATGGGAGAAATTAAACGGAACGTGACTTGCATTTTCACACAGGTATTCCGAGAAATGCTTATTGGATGTGGGAAGGGATTAAATAACCTGATCTGCTATGCTAGATAAAAACCTATTGAAGGAAGTTGCATCCAGTATTGAGGTGGGGGAGGGTTGATTACTCTTTATTACATGCCGCATGGCCGATTGGGGGTATTCAGCATTCTTAATGTAATTGTCGTAAGCTGATTTTTTGGCTTTTGACAGCTCTAGGCGGTAAGTGGCTCTATACTATTTAATATCCTAAGATCAATTATGAAACGTGAATTAGGGTTAAAATTGTGATTACATTCAATATATAAAATCAGGGATACATGAATATTTATGCTTCATCTAGTGCAGTTAGTAAAGTTTATGGAATGAGATTAGGAAACTATAAAATTTGAATTAAGTGAGAGTGAAACAAGTTCCACGTAATCTTTCAATAGCCGTTTAACAAGTCAATTTAAATTTAAATTATACTTCAACTCTACCAACTATATTCGCGACAATTGGGCAGATATTTAGTATCCTAAAATCAATAATGATCCCTTAGGTTGAGCTAGTTAGGTAAATAAAGGTAAATAGTAAATACTTAAACGTCAGCCTAGAATCGGTGGATGAAATGATACGCTCTATGCATCTCAAAACTAAACCAGCTTAATAATAATCAATTACATTACAATCAAGGTACACTATCTGACACTAGAATATATCCTTATCCGTCATACAACTGTTTATAAAATGTATTTTTGCCCTGCCCATTCTATTTACATTAGGGTAAGGATAAGGGTAAGGATCATTAGTGGTGTTCAATTATGAAACGTCAATTAGGGTTTAAATTAGGATCAAATTCAATAGAAAAGGAAAGAAATATATATTAGGCATCACTTCAGGAAAGAAGATGAGGTTTCTTCACGTGCTCTGTACTATTACTATTATTACAGCTCTATAAAATGGAGGCAACCAAGGGTATTGAAACGGCATGATGAAGCGAGAGAGAAATAATGCCTAATGTTCTATTTTCGTCGATATTTAAGTTGAGTACAAAAATTATTGAAAAATCATCAGTGAATTCCATCAAATGGATTCATGAAATTATATGTCAATCGTCGAATGCTTATGGTTTCTTATAAATATAGAGCTACTTTGCCAATCAGTGGCCCTTACCTAATTACCAATTAGCCCAGACGATTAGTACTTATTTTATTATCATTTGAATAATTAACTTTAAATTTATGTTCACCGATTTAGTGTCCTAAAATCAATATTAAATCGTCAGTAATGATTATCAAAATTAACATTAGAAGTAAAGGAATATAATTATCTTGTTATCAATCTAGAACTGAAGATAAAATTGATATAGTGTTCTAATGTTCTATCAGTGTAAAATATATTTCAACCCTTGACACTTGAGTAATGATTATGATGACCAGTTATCCTATTTAAAAGCAAAATTGAGTCAGAAATCAAGATTGTTGAGTTTAACAGAAAAGTAAAGGAGTGTAAATATCTAAGCATTAGTCTAGAATAAAAGGTAATGTTGATGTACTCAGTCTATAATCACAACACTTGGGTAACACGCATTATTAAGTAAACTATCTAGTCAATACTTTAGGCTTCAGTCTAGAAATAAAGTATAGGTTGATAAAATAGTTTGTTGTACTATCAGTCCAACATATATTTCCATGCCTGCCAACTATATTATTATATTGACGATATTTGGGTAAGAATCATTAATATTTATTCTATTTAGGGTTCTATAATCAATAGTGAATCGTCAATAAGGCATATTGAATTTAATAGAAAAGTAAAGAAGTATAATTTTTAATAAATGAATTAGTAAATAATAAAGATTCTTTTCTACTATAAAAAACAGTAAATTAACAATTTAATGTGGCATTCCATATATTATTATTATGAACTATATTATATTGCTGATGAATTAGAATTAAAGTTATATGTCAGTGTTAATGCACATATTTAACCCCATGGCATGGCTAGAAATCTCTCTGACAGTGAGATAGGTGTGAAATTATCAGAGAATCAACCGATTTTAATTTAATATTCAGAGTCCATGAAGTAGCTTTCATTAAGCATTGCCTTTTTCGTTAATTAATTAAAGTAGTTGCTAAAACTTTAGTTGTTATATAGATCTACACTGATAAGGTGTCTTGATGCACTATTGGTCTATAATATACAGGGTGATTCATGAGGAAACGTCAAAACGTCGTACCTGAAGTACGTATTCAGGGCCCAAAAATAAACATAAATGTCTATATAAACAAGTGTCCGCGAGGCCTTTGTTTTCAAGATACAGGGCGTTAAAGTTTTTATTTAATTTTTCTATTTTCTAAATAAAATCTATGAAAATGTAAATATTGTAGTGAAACTTGATGTCCGGGGGTTTTTTGGTATGACGAATTCGAATCTAATCTTAGTATAGCTCTTACGTGTAGGGGGCGCCACCTACATGGCTTTCCACTTCTTTACACAACTTTTTGGTATGACCCCGTGTTACATTTTTAAGTAAAACAAATTATTCCCTTGTAATTTTTACGTCAAAAAGGTATACTGGTTAAGAGTTGATACGAGCAACCGTTTTCGAGATATTTGGATTTAAAACAATTTCGATGCATGTGATTTTTTGTCCCAAAATTTTAAAAGTTCCTTTTTTTGTCCAAGTTTAAACGCGTCTTGGCAAAAAGCTTTGAAGTGAAGTGTTAACACATTTTTTTGAGGTGTGTATTCAGTGACAGACATAAACTAAACAAAATATACTTATTTAATTTTTATTAAAATTATTATTATTAAGTTTATGTCTGAGACACTGAATACACATCTCAAAAAATGTGTTAACCCTTCACTTCAAAGCTTTGTGCCAAGACGCGTTTAAATTTGGACAAAAAAAGGAACTTTTAAAATTTTGGGATAAAAAATCACATGCATCGAAATTGTTTTAAATCCAAATATCTCGAAAACGGTAGCTCGTATCAACTCTTAACAAGTATACCTATTTGACGTAGAAATGACAAAGGAATAATATATTTTACTTAACAAAAAGTTGTGATTGTTCAAAGAAGTTGAAAGCCATGTGGGTGGCGCCCCCTACAAGTAAGAGCTATACTAAGATTGGATTCGAATTCGTCATACCAAAAAACCCCCGGATATCAAGCTTCACTACAATATTTACATTTTCATAGGTTTTATTTAGAAAATAGGTAAATTAAATAAAAACTTTAACACCCTGTATCTTGAAAACGAAGGCCTCGCGGACACATGTTTATATAGACTTTTATGTTTGCTTTTGGGCCCTGAATACGTACCTGAAGTATTGACGTTTCCTCATCAATCACCCTGTATTTCAACCTGACAAGTTTCATTTTCGACAGCTATCTAAGAAGGATTAGTAGTTGTGCCATTTAGTGTTCTCAGATCCATATCGAATCGTTAATAAGGACTATCAAATTAAACACGTGAGTTCTATTACCCAAATATAGTAACACCAGCACTCCTACCAGGTCTAGACGACGTTTCCATTAATACCTCTCCCAGTAAATCTTCACAAATAATTCGAATTTTTCTTCATATTCATGAGTATTCTCAAATATGATTCACATAGTTTTTGAGCAAGTGTTTTTACAAATGAGTATCATGATAATGTTTTGTTATCATTGGCTAAGATGTACAAGACAGAGCTTATAACATCAACAATGGAGCAAGCATGGAAACACCATAAGTGCTTTGGTACTATTGAAAAAAGAATGATATCAAATTTTTTTTTATATTCTCATTCACTTTTTAGAATAACCGCTTTTCCTTGCTTAGTGACATGTAATACCATGGTAAGTAATATTGCGATTCATATTTTTAGTAGGTTCTATCAAGCGAAGCATGACTTGCGATAGAAGGGGTTTTTTTTATCTGGCTTAGAAAGGATTCCGAATTGATTTGATTTTCTTTGTACATCTCTGCACTAATCATGTAGTGAGGCTCTAAATCAGCTAAAATCTGTACAATCAATCCATATTTGACAGCTTTGTTGGTGATATACATCTGAAAAGAGCATCGGCTCCTGAATTTGGCCAATATTTCGTCAATTGTGCAGTGTTATCCTAGGCGGTAATTATTTTTTGAGTACTCATCAAGTTTGCTATTTTGGATCTGTACTTTCTAGCCGTTTCTAGTGAAGGCGTTTAGAAACTGCATACAAACCAGTAAGTACAATCTGAAATTGTATCTTCTCTTAGGTTTTAGGCAGATTTACACTGGATGGTATGCAATATCCGTTGAACCATAATAATATCGTGTCATGGGGCTTTGGTGTGAAATGGAGGTGCTTTAGTCCTTTTCATAAGTGTGGTTTTTTCCATAATGGTATTTACTTTGCAATTCCAATTGGTCTCCACCGGCATTCATCTTCTGAGACTTGTCTTTCGATCAATTTTCTTCCAGAACGCTGGTCTGTTTTTTCACAAAAGTAGTCAGAGGTTTTATACGTCCGAAGATCAACCACAATCACCTACACTACTACTTATGGTCACTGAATATTTTTTGTCCTCCTCTTCAGAATGACTTCGTTCGGCGCTGTCCAAAATTTGCTTCAATCCGTCACTGCTACAATGTTACGGTAATTTTAACAATTCCGTAACATCAGGTTGTTCTGAGTTCGCTTGTATTTATTTTTGGTTTGAAATAATAACTTTTCATCTTCAACCTATTTTGAATTACTGTCTGAACCGACCTGGTAGCATCAGTGTGGAAAATTCCGCATTAAATAGTACGAAAATATTAATATAAATACTGAATTCTTATGTTGCCCATCAAGTTCATTTAAAACTAATCTTTTGTCTATCAGTCGATAATTATCTACTTAATACAAAATGGAAATTAATATTATGGATTGAATCTACATAAATACAGCAGTAGAATATATTATTTAGAATTGTTAAATAATTTCAAATATGCAGTTCATATTTTATGCTTAAAGATCGGTCGCTTCGTACGGTGGAAAAAGGTGAAACATTTGAGACGACTGCGCGTCTGTGCAATTTTTTTTTTAAATGTGGTTCTGATGGAAAGGTAGGACAGGAATTATATAGCTATCTTGTACCGACGGCCAGTGTGAGAGGTTGAGAGAAGGTAGGCTTGACATTTTCTTTTTTTTTTGGCGTTATCTGATTTTTGTTTCAAGTTTTCTATATCGAAAAGTCTGTAGGCAGAATAAAGCTGCTAAACTGGTGAATCTCTGATATCTGCTTACTATCGTTTCACATACTACGTTGTCTTTTGCCGTGGGTATGTTAAATAAGCTCGCGAAAATCTGATATATTCCTACTATCGTTTCGTCGTGGGTATGTTTTTGCCTGTAGGGCATGTGTGATAGTGGGTTTTTGGAGCTTGAGGCTCTTGGATAAGAGGAAAAAAAGAGACTTGATTCTACAAAAGCAGGGTTATTGAATTTCGGATTTAGTTTAGCAACCCAACTAAAGAATCGATCAAAGTGGCCTATAGGGTTCACATTATTTAGGTTCTAGTTAGAGGAAGCATTTTTAGAAATTAATAACCAAAACTGTCTATAGTCTGGGAGACTCAGTCTAATTTTCTCTGGTATCGTTATCGGGTGTTATGAGTTATATGGGGAATCAGAGTTAAGCTTAGTTAGTTATTGTTCGGCCTATATAGGCATTTTATCGTCATTCGTTATGTAAAAAGCACCTTCTCAAGCCCTTCTCGAACGTTGTGGGTACAAGATCATAATTGTTTGTTTGTTTTATTTCTCTTTTTCTGTTTAAATTTTTCATTAACTTTATTTTGAATTAAACTGATTTTTGAGCTTTCAGGCAATGATTAATTTCTGATTACCTGTTAAAATTTATTGATTCTACTGTTGTTTTTGCCTGATTATTGTAATTGTTTTTTTGCTTAATTAAAATACTGTTTATGACAATATTTCTTAGCTTTATTTTACTTATTATTTTTAATCTATTTACTGTTAATTGAAAACATAATTGCTTGCAGAAACAATTCTGTGCAAATTGGCGGAGGCATATATAATTAAACATAATTATTATTTCATCAGCGTGTTTTGGCATTATTCAGCATTGTTAAATGGAAAGAATTATTTCTCGATATCTCTTGCCAAGTTCTGTATTAAAAGCCTAAGCTTAGACAAGGGACACTCTCCGCCAAATTGAAACAGAGTTGTAACAACATTCTTGGTGAACCCTTTAACTGTCTTGTACTGTTTTTTTTTTCATGATACTGAGTCCACACGCACTCGGACTACCAGGACAGCATCCAGTGACGTCACAGGACAGGTCCTAGGCATTGCAGCAAGTTTCAGTAACACTCTCCAGGAAGTTCGGAGGATGCATAAGGTGATTAAAGGGCAGTTACCACCAAGAAGGTTCAACAGAATATTAAATTTCAACCCTTATTTTTGTTAGAAGGAAATAGAATAATAATTGTTTGTTTGAAATTTCTAATCTTTTATTTTGCGCTTTTTACCCACTACTACACTCGGAAATAAATTTTAATTATCATGCTCCGAACCTATACACCCTGAGTATCTTTCAGTTTATCTTTTTAGTAAATTAAAGTAATTATTAAAAAGAATACTGCATTTATAGTTTATAGTAACAAATTGGCTTTTTATTTGAATTATAACAATCTGTAATTGCCGGTTCTTGAATTTCATTACTACCTCCTTTTCAGCCATCAGATTCCACCCAAAATGCATCATTGTTTACTATTTCTAGCAGCTTTGCATCTGTAAGAAATTACGGACCTTATACCAATTACAATATTTGATTGTTGTGAAAAAAAACTATAAAAGATAATTTTCCAAATATTTCAAGCAAATAAATGCTCGGATCCCAGGGACCCCAGTAGTACTACGAAGTATTCTGATCTGCTATCAGTCTATAATATATTTCAGCCCTATCAACTTCATAATTTTTGCATAAGGATCGTTAATAGTTATACTACTTAGTGCACTATAAACGACGATCAAATTTAATAAAAGAAACGAAAAACTAATGTATTTGTTTGTAATATCACTTTAAAATATATTTCAAACCTGTCAATTATATTCACGACATTCGGGTAGCATGCATTTATAGTTATTCCATTTAGTGCCCTAAAGTCAATACTGAACCAATATTAAATTTAACAGCAAAGTTAATTTTTAGGCATCAATAAGGTTGGCAAAATGTTCTGACGTACTATAGAGATGATTCTATTAAATTCAGGCAGATAAAAATACGTCTAGCATAAGAGTGGGGTGTCATGATGTAGCGAAAGAAAAACAATGTGTATGTTTTCAATATTTAAGCAACCTACCAAGCGCCAAATCTATTATTTTCTAGGGTGAACATTCAATAAATCGTCTATCTATTACCGACTATTTGCTATTGTTTGTCCACTACACTAATAAAAACGATAATATCTTGTCCCTAACCAATATTTATATTCGCTATACTGCCCCCCGTTCTATCTAGCTTTTCGTTGCCGGATTGTCTCCCTTTTATTCCACGCAATATATAATATTTTATGTTATCTTTAGGTTATAGGGAGCACGATATAGGTATACCATAACATAAATATTGATACCCAGCCTATATAATCGCTTAATAAAGGGCATTAAGAGGCCATAATACATGTAATAAAATTCTTCTGACCGAAGCGAAGTTTTACTGACCGAAAGGTCTAATTTATTTTTCTCGTGTTTTCGATATAGCTATAAGTGCCTATTTAGATATTGCGGCAGATATGGGAATGAATTG
>JAEQML010074967.1:0-14067 GCA_016904865.1 Pissodes strobi | reverse complement strand
TGCTGACAAATACTTCAATGTAATGGAGCTAACGGATCATTGGATGACTGAGGATGAGGTCCAGACCATACAAGTTGCTGACTTCTTACCTGCTAGCTGCTTTGCCAGAAAACAAAGCAAGGGGGGCGGATCTGTTATTTATGTAAATAGAGATTTTAATGCTACGCCTTGAGATTTTTTAAATAGTTTTAATGTATAAAAATGCATTGAATGATGTAGTATCTATGTAAAAAGTTCTAATTTATAGTTTAATATTTTACAGGACTTCTCAGGGCAGTTTTGACACCCTTTTACTAAACATTGAAAACATTTTGAACAGTTTAGGTATGAACAAAAAAATTGCTCTAGCAGGTGACTTTAATGTCCACTTTGGAACGGGCCAGGGCAAGGCGGTGGCTCTCTGTGATGTTTTGAAGGGTTTTGGTTTTGAAAAAACAATAAACGTGGCCACAAGACCAGTCTCGACAATATTTTTTTGAACTTCGCGAATAGTTCTGTCACAGCTTCTGTTGTTGACCTGGGCATCTCTGATGATTTGGGACAGCAACTGGAGTTTGAAGTGGCGATTACACCTAGTAACCTTGAATTCGAACGGAAGGTTTGAAGACCTATTATAATGTCAGGTATGTCTGTGTTCAACGGGTGTGTGTCTTCGGAGTCATGGAATTTTCTGCACTGTTGTGAGATAGATGCTGGAGATAAGTGCATTATGCTCATGAATGTTTTTGAGAGGGCGTACCTAAAGTCATTCCCAGAAAAAACTTATTGAGTAAGATCTGACCGAAATGGGAATATTAGCTGGTTTAATGATAGTTTGAAAGCTATACGTGAACATCTAAATTCACTTAGTGAACTAACCAGGCAGTATGATCAATTAGAATTCTCACAGGAATACAAAAAGTATAGGAAAAAATATCAAAATGCCATCAAGGAGTGTAAGAAAAACGCAAATGACCATCTTATTAACTCTTCTGTAAATCCATCTAAGTGCGTTAGTACTTAATTAATACACATAGAAATATCTCTCAAAAAAATAATGAACAATGTCAAAAAATATCACCTGACGAATTTAATGCCTTTTTATCAACATTGCACACATCTTAATTAAAGATATCCCACAAACCCAGGTGAACCCTGTGGAAAATCTGAGAGACCTCCCTCTGCCTGACCACACTTTTTCCTTTCGGGAAGTTACTTTTAATGAGATTAGGAACATAATCAGCGGTCTTAAAAGTAAAAGTGCTACTGATATATATGGTCTAAGCACGAAATTCCTGAAGTACCTGATGAATGTGGTTGTCATTCCTTTAACCAAGCTGATAAACTGTTGTCTACGTAAAAACACTTTTCCCAAAGTCCTCAAACGTGCGTTAGTTACATCTATACGCAAGAAAGGAAATCAACAATTGCCTGAAAAGTACAGGCTTATTTCTATTTTGCCAGTGGCTTCAAAGGTTTTTGAGGAGTGTATGGCTAGGCAAATAACAGTTTTTCTCGAACATAGTGGCCAGAAATACAACTTTGGGCATAGTTGATTTGGTGTCTTGTGTGCTGGAGTCATTTGATGAGATGGAGTATACTGCTCTGCGTCCTTAGTAAGGTCGACTGCGCCCCTCATAGCATTTTCACCCAGAAGCTATGAGAATGTAATTTTGACCATGATAGTTTGACCTTATTGAGCTCATAGCTGTTTGAAAGAACCCAGTCAGTGAGGGTGCAAGGAGTGAAATTGGTGGAGAGTGATATTACAATTGGGGTTCCACATGGCTCTATTTTGGGCCCAATTCTCTTCTTAGCATATATAAACGACCTACCATTGGTGTATCCAAATGCTAAGTTCACACTCTTTGCCGATGACACAACAATATCCCTTAGGGCTTCTACTCTTAGTGATGCTGTGGAGGAGTCTGCAGTCGTGAGGGAGCAGATTGGGGTCTGGTTCGCATCAAATATGCTAGTTTTAAACCGTGATAAGATTGAAAGATTGGCGTTTTCATTAAGAGAAAAGGGTAAGGTGAATGATGTTCAACAGGTTAGGTCCCTGGGTGTCCGGCTTGATCCGGGATTAGTTTGGGATGCCCACATTGATCATGTGACATCTAGATTGGCAAAATGTTTATATATGCATCACAGCCTCCCGAGTTCCTTGTCCCTGGATACTCTAAGAACAGCATATTTCAGCCTGTTCCATTCCACTATGGCCTACTCTATTCTCACATGGGGCCATGCGGCTCAGTCGAGGAGAGTTTTCGGTTTGCAGAGGAGAGCTGTTAGAGTTATAAATAGATTAGGCTACAGGGATGACTGCAGGGATGCTTTCCGGCAGCTTCATATAATGACACTGTCATCTGTCTACGTTTTGGATTGCCTGCTTTATCTTAGAAATAATAAACATCAATACAGATCCAACAATGATATCCACTCACATGACACTCGACATAGGAATGACCTAGTGTCAGGGTATTGTAGACTAAAAAGATGTCATGATGGCTCTAGGTGCCTGGCCATCAATTTTTTTAATAAACTTCCCACTAACCTAAGGTACTCACCATTAATAAGATACAGAAATTGTTAATTAGAAATGCATTTTGTAGCTTTCAAGAGTATTTTAATTGTGATGTATTTTGATTTATGTTACATGATATACTTGTTCTTGTAAGCTTTCCTGAAATCCAAATTATATTATAGTTTGGTTTATTTGATTTTTATGACTTGTCTAAACATGTAAATTGTTTTAACATCAATAAACTATTGTATTGTATTGTATTGTATTGTATTGTATTGTATGTAACTGGTGGATTGGGAGAAGAGGAGCTGTAGGATGGCCTGCGAGGTCACCAGATCTATCACCCCTAGATTATTTCTATTGTGGCATATGAAAAGCATGGCTTACATCACTAAACCCGGAGATTTAGATGATCTGCGATGTCGCATTTTTGAAGAAGCTAGATTAGTGACAGAGAAAATTCTTCGAAATGTAACTAACGAGTTTTATTGTCGTTTAGCCCATTGCCAGACAGTACATGGGCGACATTTTCAGCATTTAATTAAATAATCTTTGCATTTATTTAATAAAATTCCTAAACTAAAATTGAATCCTTATTTAGTTTTAAAATTCACACATTTTCTAAACGGGCGGATCGGTAAACCGAAGCCCCATGAGGTGCCGTGCTAGGTCTAGCTGTAAGTCTATATTTATATTCTTAAATACATTCAGAATTTGTTAGGTATGACCAAAGATTACAGAATTCTATCTGTACGTTTTGGTATGACATATAGAATTGCTCAAAATATCCTTTTATAGTTTGATTCATTGATATTATAACTAGGATAATTAAAAATAGCGAATAAGACGTCAAATAAGAAAATCAAGCATATCTAACGTTATAAAAATGTAAACCTCGCATTAAAATATTAGTGAACGACGCATGTCATTACAAGCATTACCACGACAATTTCACTCACATTTAACGAACCAATCAAAATCTTCGGTTCCCTAGTAACCGTCCTAGGTAACGAGGTGTTTTTTGATAAGACACGGTAAAAAGACCAAAACGAAAAACCCTTGCTTTGGAGTATTAGGTAACAATTGATATATTCCAAAATGACAATAATTTAATGCATACAACTCGTATTAGAATCAAAAAATGCTGTTTAACAAATAAATAATTAAAATTACCATGGCTATTACCATTATTTTATTAGTTTTGACTATTTAATTTCAATTAACACGCAACGTAGTAGCATGGCTTTTACAAGGGAACCTCGTTGCTAGGGCAACGCCAACGAGTAGGTATGACGGATCAACTTCTAGATTATCCGCCATTTTTAAAAGTTCATTTATTTATTTAAAAATTACAAATTATTGTTATTTAATGATTTATCCTTTTTCATAGACAGGCCACTCTTGCAACGGCTTTGGAGGAATTTTAGTAGCAAATGCAAATCGATAAATCATGCAGTGCAATCCTGCTTGAGGTGCAAGGTTTTTAACTTTTGACTAAAAACCCGACCTCGATCCAAGCATGGCTGGTGTGCACCGGGAGGTACTCTCCATACAAGTTTCTCCATTGTAATTCCTTTTTTTCGCCGAGTACCGACTTCGCCCAATTAGTATTGGATAATGTGGCGAAAACTTCAATATCCCATTATTTAGGTAAATTGGCTGACGTTTATTGTATTCTTGCGCGGGTTCCTACATCGGGATTCGCCACCTCGTTATATGGAAAGAATATTTAATGGATATACTTTTAACTTATGGTTTATGGCCCCTGGATTTTCG
Source organism: Pissodes strobi (assembly GCA_016904865.1). Classification (NCBI taxonomy): domain Eukaryota; kingdom Metazoa; phylum Arthropoda; class Insecta; order Coleoptera; family Curculionidae; genus Pissodes; species Pissodes strobi. The sequence continues at coordinate 9,785 of JAEQML010074967.1, read as the reverse complement.
GTGACCCCCTAAAAGAACCATGGCGACCCCATTGAGGGGGTCGAGACCCACCAGTTGGGGACGACTGAGCTAGTACGTTTCAATTTTCTAGAACCACCATCCACTCCTTTTGTCATTATGACCGCATTATGTGATTTTACTTGCTTTTAAAAAGCCATATTCTATGGAGGCTTGTGCAAAAATGCTCATATCTATAAGTTTCGAATTAGAAATAACTCGAAGGATATATTAAGTTACGTTGTTTCGTTCCTGTAATAAAATTTCGTATTTCGCTTTGTTATTATGGAAGAGACATCAAAGTCCTCCTAAAATAGTATATTACTATTATATAACACGTGTTGAAAGTACTCCTTTTCAAACGAGGAGGTTATTTAGCACGAGGTGTTGACCGAAAATTGTCTACGGCCACCAATGAAAATGACACAAAAATTACTCTTTAAACTCTTACGAATACAATTAAAATCACACGCCTGTTGAAATCCACTTTTCAATACATGTGTTGAAATATAATTGTCGCGACATCCTGATCTGCCCAGTCAAAATGGCAAATCAAATATGATGTTAAATTAACAGCATCCACCATCTATTCAAATAGAGTAATGTTCGCCTTTAAAGAGATCTGTAGTAGTAACGATGTGACAAATCACAAGATGGCCGCCCTACTTTAAAATATGGTACCTCAAATCCTGAAAAAGTACATGCTACATTTGCCCCATGACGTCATACGGATGAGGGATCGTTTCAAAAATGCACAGTCTCTCGCAAAGATGCAACCGGGGGGACATTGAAAATGATGAATAAAAACGCTAAAATGTGATTTGTGTTGTAATTCAAATTGTTTTTAAAAGCAGTTTGATACCGCGCGCCGCGGCGCGAGTTTAAAAAAGTAAAAATATAAACACGAGTGTTTATAATATATTTAATTGAATAGATGTATTTTTAACATTAATATTAAACAATATCATAAATAAAAAAGAAATAAAATAAATGTGCGGATATCAATACCTAAAAATTACCCTCCACTTGCAGATAGAAATATCTATTAATATATAATTAGCCATAACCTTGCTGTAATATTTTTAACCTGTTCCGATTCGTTTTAGCCCGTTTTGGTACTTTTGCTTACTTTTGGTTAGTCGTTCAATCAACTTTCGGTTAGTCTCAGTTAGTTTTAAATTATTTTAGTCATTTGAACCGACTCAGATACGTTATAATAAAATTTAATGTTTTTGGTTACTTTTGGTTAGTCGCCAAAATTCGCTTCGTTTTGCTTAGTTTTAACTTACTTTAATTTTTGTAACATATTCCGATACGTTTTAGTCCGTTTTGGTGCTTTAGGTTACTTTTGATTAGTTTTGGTTGGTCATTCAATCAGCTTTCGGTTAGTTTCAGTTAGTTTTAATTTATTTTAGTATACGTTATAACCAATTTTAATGTTTTTGGTTAATTTTAGTTAGTTCACAAAATTCGGTTAATTTAGTTACCTTCAACTTACTTTAATATTTTTAATTCGTTTTAGAATTTTTTGGTGCTTTAGGTTAGTTTTGGTTAGCCGTTCAATCAACTTTCCATTAATTTCAGTTAGCTTTAATTTATTTTAGTCATTTGAACCGGTTCCGATACGTTATTACTAAAGCGCGGATTATATGCAAATTGGATATAAATGCATATTTTACATGTTTTGTCAGTTTTTGAAAAAAATGCATATTTTGACACATTTTAATTTACCTGCATATTATGGCCATATTTACCTAAACACCCTTAGATATGTAAATTCATTATTCATTATCATCAGTCCGCGGCTGACCCTAATCTTTGGGAATTTCCAATTCCAATCCCATACCCTTTTAATGAGGTTTTTATGATTAATTTATGAGCAATTTAGAAGATTGGAAAGGTAGAAAAAGTTTAAAAGGTATTGTAAAATGTCTTAAAATGCAAATTGCGGTCAACGGTATATCTCTGAATAGACTTTAGGCGTAACTAGACTCAGGTTAGTATTTTCAGTTTGTCGAAAAGCTTTGGTGTGTTAGCAGATAAATAGCGAGTTTTGATTGGTTTTAAAAATGGCGAAAATAGTAAAAACTGCGACGTGGATTAAGGATATTTCCGAGTTAGAATTTAGCGGAGAAAAAGTTTTTTGCAAAGCCTGCTCAAAAATAATTATTTGTGAGAAAAAGTTTCAAGTGGATCAGCATTTAAAAACAGCGCTGCATATCGCGAAGGTTACAAAAATGAATTGTGCGCCAGTTCAGCAGAGTGTTAAAAACGCATTTTAAAATGTGGGTGCAAAATCTCAGTCGGATAAGGAACTTTTTCAAGAAGACTTGTTTCAAACTATGATGGCAGCTAACATACCACTAAGAAAACTTCAGCATCCCCAATTTAGAAGTTTTCTGCAAAGGCATTGAAACCAAACCATTCCTGATGAGTCGACCCTCAGAAAGAAGAATGCTCATTTGATCTACGAGACAGTTCTTCAGGAAATAAAATCTTCAATTGGCGAGAAAAACTTCTACATCGTTGTGGATGAAAGTACCGATGCTTGTGGCAGATATATCGCACATCTGATGATTGGAGCACTTCAAGAAAATAATTCTATAAACGCATACCTAATAGCTTCGAAGCAGTTGGACAAAACCAATAATGTGACGGTATCTAGATTCATCCAGCTACATACAAGCTTTTTTCTTCCAAACCCAGTGCCAGAAGAAAAGTTCTTGGTGCTTCTATCTGATGCTGCACCCTATATGGTAAAAGTAGGACAGAACCTTAAAGTATTTTACTCCAATATGGTGCATGTTACATGTCGTCTGCACGGGTTAACCGAGTAGCAGAAACCATCAGAACAGAATTTCCGTTAGTAAATAAGCTAATTTCAAGTGTTAAAAAGTATTCATCAAAGCCCCTCTAAGAGTGCAGATGTATAGGGAGAGACTGCCTGCAGTTAGTTTGCCTCCAGAACCTGTAATTACCAGATGGGGAACATGGATTAAAGCGGCTATATTCTACGCTGAACATTTTGATGCCATTAAAGACTTAATTTTGGACTTGGAGGACGACGCTCAGAGTGTAGTTCAAAGTAAGGACTTGTTACAAAGTGCAAGTGTAGCTAGAGATTTAGTTTTTATTAAAGTTAATTTTTGTTTTATACCAGATATGATTATATCGTTAGGGAGTGGACAATTAAGTTTAAGAGAGTCCATTAGTCCATTAGTTTTAGCCCGTTTTGGTGCTTTAAGTTACCTTTGGTTAGTCATTCAATCAACTTTCGTTTACTTTCAGTTAGTTCCAATTTATTTTAGTCATTTGAATCGGTTCCCGTACGTTTTAATAAAATTTAATGTTTTTGGTTAGTTGCTAAAATTCAGTACGTTTTGATTAGTTTTAACTTACTTTAATTTTTGAAACCTATTCCGATACGATTTAGCCCGTTTTAGTGCTTTTGGTTACTTTTGGCTAGTTATGGTTAGTCATTTATTCAACTTTCTGTTAATTTCAGTTAGTTCCAATTTATTTTAGTCATTTGAACTAATTCCGATACCTTATGATCAAATTTAAATTTAAATAAACAAACTAACACGAACTCTCACGCGTATGAGGTCATGTGGCAAATGTAGCATGCACTTTTCCACGATTTGAGGCCCTATACTACAGAAATATTTTCAACGTTAATATTTTTTTTTGAACATAAACATCTGAGATCATCATAGATCGATAAAATAGATCCACGGTCACCTGAAATGGCCAATGACAAAACTTTTGGAGGTCCAATATATTTTTTTTTGCGAAAAAGTCTTACATTTGTCAAAATTTGGATTTCGCTTTTTGTACATATCTAAGAGGCTAAAATAATTTTGTAATTGATACAGGAAATGTTGAACAATGTCAATAAGTTAATTACCGTCCCCTGAAGAAGTAAAACTAGGTAAAACTTAAAATTGTACTTTTTGTGCATCCGTTTTTTTAGTTAACCACAAATTTTTTTGTTTTAGGAATTTTTCCGATCAGCGTACGAAATAAAGCCAAAACTTTAAGTAAGTTTAAAAAAAAACGCACTACGATACGACGTATAGTTGGAAAATTATCGTTACTTTCATTTGAAAGTTTCAAAGGTGGCGCGCAGGCGACCCGCTGTTTTGAGCCTGTTGTTATAAAAGTGTATTAAGCTGGCCGCTAAAAACGACTGACAATTTTAGTCTCAGTGAGATGATAAACTAAACTTACGTAATCTGCTAACAGTTATTGTTTACAATAAATTGTGTTAGGGGTGAATGGCGTGGATGGGGTGTGACTTTTAATTTCTCATAACAGACTAGTCGTGTTGCATATTGTTAGAGCGGAGATTGAGAGAAGAATCGAATGCAAATTGTTTTTTTTTTTGGTTTTCTCAACCACCCCTAACGTTATAATTTCGAAAAACGAAAGAAACTTCAGGTAATATATGTGATATATTTTGGTAAACTAAACTTACGTAATCTGCTAAAAGTCATTATTTACATTAAATTGTGTTGGGGGTGGACTTTTAGTTTCTCACGACAGACTAGTCGTGTTGCATGTCATTAGATCGAGGATTAAAAGACGAATCGAATGCAATTTTTTTTTTGGTTTTTGCAACAATCCCTATCGTTATAAATTGTACAAATGAACGAAACTTGAAGTAATATGTATTTATGTGGTATATTTTGGTAAACTAAAGTTACGTAGTCTGCTAAAAGTATTTCTTCACATTCATAGAAATAGGACTCCTAAAAGGCTGGTAGAGTGAGAAGTCCCTCAAGGAGAAAGGGAGAAAACAATAGGGGTTGGGTGATAATAGGCTTGCGCGGGCATGTAAATAAGGACCTTATATTTACTTGCTTACATGCAGTTAAACTGCAGTAGGAGAAATTTACCGTTTTATGTGTATTTTAATTAGATGACTACTGAAAAACGTAGCAAGTAAACTCCGAAACGGAATTTTTTAAAATCTGTTTCTAATTATAAATTTACTCTAATATTTTCGAAGTATATGTTGCAACGTTGCGAGATTGCAAGAATGTGGACCCGATCAGACGCCATTTTAATTCATGAATTCTTGTTTTCTTTGCTTTTCCACTTTCGTTGTTCAGTTTTGTAAAGAGTTCTTGTGTTTTTTATTTTTGCCGTGTGTTTGATAGTACTAGAATTCGTGTTCGGTGTTATTTGTGGGAAATGCCTTCAACTTAATACTCAAGATGCCCTTGTATACAGACAGGCACGCGCAAAATAGTAGATATTTAGTGCACTCACAGGTTAGCAAACTCACTGCAAGCGAGTCGTTTCATAATTTCGTGCTCGTGCTCGTGCTCGTGCGAGAGAGAGAGAGAGACTTCGTTACACAGTATTTAAGACAAATCGATTGCTTCCAGTATCATATGTATTACCGGAAGTGCCAAAATGTTCCGCTTCTAATTATAGTAGAAATGGATGTTTGCCGAGGGTACATACAAATCTACAGAAGGAAAGTAGAAGCATTTTGGATCAAAGGTCATTAAAGATTAGCATTAGTTAAATTAAAGTTAGCAAAACCTAGATTATCAACGAATGCTGATCGTTTTAGATTAAATCAACTAACTACTTCACCAATACTGTAGAATGGGACAAATAAATTGGGTGTAACACTTAAGATCACGCGGAATTTCCACCATAATTGTCAGAGATTTGATATGATTTGAAATGGAGAGAGCACTCTCACCAAAAAAATTTAAACTTTGACAGTTACGGATATAATTGGTAGGAACACACATAAAATAATGAAATTTTAATTGATATTATTTGCTTCAAACCGATTACAACATGATAACAAAATTAGAAAACTATATCGTTACAAGGAGGGAGAGAAATCTGTAGTGAACCTAAGAATCTACCCTATTCATTGACCGACACTGCTAAACTGTAAATTTCTGACAATATAGCACCCTCCCCCCAACAATATCCTACAGAAAATTACCTACATGAGGGAATAAATTTAATTATGGAGATATTAATTAATTAATTTGTATACCTAGTTTTAAAAGTAGTGCTGTCCCATACGAGCACCGAGTGCGCAGTTTATGCGAATATTGCAAAGTACTTTTTGAAGGTGGTAGATACATTATTTTTATTCGACTGATCAGAATGTCAATAAAATGGTAGTTTCATCGAATTGAGATAATAAAAATGTTATATCAGAGTGAGATATGACAAAGTTTACATAGCCATATGATTGATAGGAGTTATTCAGGTGCTGCATTTCTGCTATCGAGTTTTGTTTTAGGCAATTTTACAGTTTAGACAAAATCTCTTCTATTGTGTATTTTCTTAAGTATTTGAGATTTTTCTTTCAAACTTGATGGTTTTACTCTTTGTTCATTCTTTTTAATCACATGTATTTAAAACATACAGATTCCGGGGCAAAATGGAAATATTGAAAAACCAAACACCACGTATAACTTTTTTAAAAGGTTTTATACTTTGCAGGCTATCATAAATCTAAAGAAATTATTTCATTAGTTTTGGAAATTTTAAGTTTTCAACATGGTGCCCCATTTAAATGTCTGATGCTTACTTACGAAAACAAAAAAACCTGTATATAAGACTATAAAATATTTTAAAAATTCAAGTTAATCTAAGAAACTTTTTTATACAACTTCTTTTTCAAAAATTCTTACACATAACGAGATATGGTAGTAGGTCATCTTAGTGGACCACTCCATATTAGGGTTTTTGCGTATATTAAGACCACCTGCGACGAGCTTTCCGTGTAATAGAAATATTATTGTTTTTATTTGTTTAAACAAGTAATGATTATTAAGTTGTTCGATGCTCGTGGAACTATGACGAGATCCACCGAGGGTAGTATTAGTATTAATATGACAACGAAATAGGCACTACTTACCGAATTCGACCAGATCTCCCTCGTTAAGATAAACACCCGGCAAGATCGGAATTCAAGGCCCTGTAGCAAGTTGTAAAGTGTGTGCGCAATTTGCCCGCTGCTTCGGAGAGAGGTTCTTTGGGCGCCACCGAGTTCATTACGGACCAAACTGGAGATCCCCGCGTTATTCTTGGAACTTGCTGCAAGACCTCGGTTCCTCTAGATAAACCCTGCCGGTATGAATCGCAAAGGAAGAGAACGCCAACACCGATCTAGAAGAGCTGAAATTTTAAACTACATAAGATTGTAGAACCAAATAAAAACGCCGCAAATACAATCTATCTCTTTATTTAAAAAGAACTAGATGAGCCAGTAAAAGAAGATAAAGACAAAAGCGTAAGAGTAAACTAGCCAAAAATGGTGATAAATACAAAAGAGCAAAAGTAAATTGCGAAGGCCCGAAATTTTGATTTAAATATTCTCCGGTATGATACCCATGATGGAGGGTGGTTTGAACCCCAAAAAAAACTAAACTACCTAATAATAATAAACTCAGCTCTAATTATAAAGAAAATTATCCGTGGTTGACCAAACTCTATGAATATTAAAATTAAATGAAAACGAAGTAGGCACTACTTAAACGCTTAAGAACCCCCGCGAGTAATTAGGGTAGTACAAAAAAAAACTTAGGTTTGGTCTACCGCGCGGGACAACTTTTTCGTTTTCACCAAGGTTCCAACAACCACCAACCTGGCTGGGTGGAAAATACCCTCCGACGTCCAAGACGTCTAGCCGGTCCAATTGGATGAACTGGTCACATCAGGTAGGCTAGCTCCGCTAGGCCAAAACTACCGCAGTCCTGACTAGTAGGCGAACCAACAAGGTTCTGCCTGGTGAAAGGGCTTCTAAATCCTCGTCCGGTGGAACGGCAATCTATCTCCTATTCGGGGGATGGGGCCTCGCTTACACAGAGAGCGAAAAACTATGCGGCAAAAAAAAACGCCAAGTACTAAAATGGCGGCCTTCACCAGAAAAGAACACCGTTTCAAAAATCTTTGCTTAAGCAAGATTTTCCCGTATTGAACAGCACTAAGCTTAATCAAAACGAATCTCGATAGCTAATACGGGAATAACGTCTCGTTAGTCGCCAAAATCGACTAAACGACTGAAAGGCTTCTCCGGGAAGAGACCGAACCTTTAAAGCGGAACAAAACGACCCCTTCGCGTCTTGACAGAGGAAGCCCGCGCACAAGAAATTTTACTGCGGCGTTCCTATCAAGACGGATTTCCTAAGATACACTCAATAGATATTAAATCCAATACAAAACAGGAATTACATTTCGTACTTCCAACGAGAGCATGAATAGTACCGGGGCGTAACAAAACTTACTTCTAATTAATGACCAAAAACGGAATATCACACACTACCTAGAGAAACTATTTTAAGAGGTAGGTATGAAAATAAGTTGTAGAGTTTTTCTTTTTCTATCTTTAAAACCACCTGAGAAAAATTGAAAGAAACTGTGGCATAAGATGAACGCATTAAACCAATGCATTATTTTATACCGTTTTCTCTGTAACACAATAGTGTTATGGAACAGTTTATATGTGACATTATTTGCTGTTAATTTCTCAAACCATTTGGTGTATACTGTTGTAATTCTTGAGCTTAGGTTCCTTTGAAAAAAAGAACTTTTTCAGATTGACGTTTCGCCCGTTGTTTCAGGCATTTTCAAAATTTTTAATATCTAAAACAGGTCATTGTATAAATTAGACTTAATAAATTTTACAACATTAAACGAATTAAAACGAGTGGCTATAAATTAAAACATGTAGAAATACAAACAAACATGTATAGTCAAAACGGTACAACGATTTCTTCAAAATGGGAACATACCTTGCACTCTATAGTGGCAGATCACACAATATATGCAGAATGATTGTTATCATTTTAATTCCTAAACGGTAATTTTTTCTCACCGAAAACATATCGATTCGTTCTCCTTAAAGAAACAATAATATTTTTGATTTTGCTTGAATTTGCCGCTTAAATACAACACGACTACATGACACAAGTAGAGAATGTACCACTTTAATTTTTGCCTATTAAGTTGTTGTATATATTACTGAGTCCTCCAATATCAGTACGGTCGTTTATCGCATTTTTATCTTTTTTTATTTCTATCATTTCTTTTATAATTAATTTCTGATAATTTTGGTCTTTGTTTAAAATTCGAGTTTTATTGAAGTTAAAGCAATGTTTCTCGTTTTTTTGATGTTTGTCGAGAGCTGTAGACGCATTTTTCGTATACTTATGTCCGTTTAGTCTGTTTTTTTAGTAATTGGCTCGTCATTCCTATGTATGTACTTGGACAGTTTTCGCAAGGGATGGAATAGACAACATTTGAGTTCTTCATAACCGGTGTTTTGGGTTTTAATTTAGTAAAAAGAAAATTTAACAAATTATGTGATTTGTGACATACAACTATGTTATACTTTCCCAAGGAATATTTAATTTTTTCGGAGAGGCCATTTATATAAGGAATCGCTACATATTTGTTATCTTCTTGTTGAGAATAGTTATTTTGTTCTCTTGCACTAGGGTAACTATTGTAGTGCTTATAAATTCTTGTTTTTATTATTTGATTTATATCGTTTATCTTAAACCCATTTAATATTAAGGTCTCCTTCACTTTGTCTAATGTCTCTGGTCGAAATTCGGGAGAAGTCAAGGAGATAGCTCGGTCAGTTAAGCCAATGATAACACTCATTTTTTGAGACTTAGAGTGGTTAGAATTATAATTCACATATCTTCCTGACCAAGTTGGTTTTGTGTACCATTTAGTTAAGATGTTATTATTTTGCCGAATTAGTGTTAAGTCTAAGAAATTAATTGTATTGTTTTTTT
>MU195969.1:0-13785 GCA_016904865.1 Pissodes strobi | reverse complement strand
TAAAAAAGACATGGCAGACGAAAAAATTGCAACACATTTTCGGGCAGTCGCTGTCAAAGTGACAGGTTGATATAACGATAATTATCAACGGAAAATTTAACCTCATTAGTAAGATCATGAATATGTGTAAACAATTTGGCTTAAGCAGACATTTTCTCTACTCGCCTGGAGTCTGGAAGACGCCCGTCAAAATGACAGAAAATCAAGTTTAGTAAACGACATTTATCAAAAGTGATTTTTGCGCCACTCGATTTGTTATTTCATATATTACCTAAAAAAAATGGCAGACGAAAAAATTGCAATACACTTTCGAGCAGACGCTGTCAAAGTGACAGCTTGAGATTTGATAAACGATAATTATCAACGGAAAATTTAAGATTATTAGTAAGATTGTGAATATGTGTAAACAATTTGACATAAGCAGACATTTTCATCACTCGCCTGGAGTCTGGCAGACGCCCGTCAAAATGACAGAAAGTCAAATTTACTAAACGACATTTTTTATCAAAAATAATTTTGGGTCATTTGATTCGTTATGTCATATATTACCCAGAAGTATCATGTCAGACGAAAAAATTGGATTACATTTTGGAACATACGCTGCCAAACTATCGGGTTGAGATTTGGTAAACGATAAATCATCAACGCAAACTTTATTTCACAGTTATTTTTCAACCAAAAAATCTAACCCAGCATACAAGAAAAAAACCATCGCTAACCTTGCTCTTTAATCCAGATTTATTTAGATTTTCATATGTATATATATAAAATATAAAAAAATACTGCCTAACAGCAGACAGATCAAAATGAAATATCCCTTGAATCTATTGCTACAAAAAGGAACTATTATATAGGGTGCTTCCATTCTTAAATATACTTAAAAATATAAAAAAGCACTAACTAACACTAACTAAATCATTATAGATATCCTTTCTGTAACCATATTTTTACATTATGTCTTCCTACTAAAAATAATAACAAAAGATCAAAAGAAATAAAATATCACCTATTATGTGCCTGAGTTGCTATCACTTGAACAAGTTAGTGATAAGTCGTCTTCAGTTTCCTGGGCATTTTTATTTTCGTGTATTAGAATATCATTAAGTTCATTAGGTGTTTGAAGGCCCTCAAACCAATGAGGTTGGTATGAATGGTTTTTTTTGAATCCAGCCTTGGTTAAGAGGATCATTAAACACTGGTATGATTATAGTAGCACTAGTCCATATAGCCGCTATTTGGTTCGTTCTTTTTATTTTTTGTGAAAGAACAGCGCTAGAAGGTGGCATAAGCTGAGCATTGAATGACTTTTTCAGAAAGTTTGGGACTTATAAGTGTCAACAAAAGTATGAAACCGTGCCTTATTTAAGCTGGAGAGTTTTGGCCGATTGTATAACTTACAAACATATTTTTTCTTCAAACGTCAGTAAATCCGTAATTACTCGACTGTGTAGGCGGCCGTAAAGTTTCGTTTTTCCTCCGCCGGAGCTTTACTTTTCACTTTTCCGCCGGCGGAGGTAAAAGTGTTGTCATAGCAACATAGATACAATACAAACAGACAACAAAATAAGCGTCAACAACTCAAGATTTAATAAACTACAATTTGTATTTATCACTCAATGTGTGACTGCATGTCTAAAAATCACTAATTTAGGAACAAATTGGCTATTATTTAATCGAACTTACTCAATAACTGCTTATCAATACGGAATTAAAACGCAATCGGAGACGCAATCTTAAAAAAATAATTATTGTTGACAGTGTCCACTGACAGCTTTATGTTACATTACTATAGCAACAACCTGTGCCTATTCACCGACACCGGTCTAAACCGCCTTGCGAACCCATCGCATCTTTAATAATAATTAGATATTATTACTATTAAAAAGAGATGTTTTTGCATTAATTTGTGGACATTTGAAGAAAAAACAGCATATTTTATTTGGAGGAAAACTTACTTTTCCTCCATATTAAATAATATACTATTTCTATTACATTACAAATGTATTCCGGAATATCTTTGGATGAGCCCAGCGAAGAAAATGCCCTTTGAGTTTCTTCGCAGCTTGATAACAAATTAAAGGGGCGATTCTTTCCTTTGCCATAAAAGGCTGATGTATAATCGCATCCAGTGAATGCATAAAAAGCTGGCAAGGCCCTACACAGATTAGACCCTAAAGTTTCAAACAATTTGCTTAAATTGATGTACCTTAATGAATTGTTTGATATAAGTCCCGTTTCCGTCCAAATTTTTTTCATGTTACGTTCATTAATTTTTTCCATATTTCCGACAGTTATCACAGCAATGTCAGTATCCGATGCTCTGATGATAATATTGTTTGCGCTAGTTTTTGAAAGATGAAATACAATGCGTGTATCGGCTTCTTCATGTCAACAGTAAAAGTCGTCAGTTGTTTCCTTAAGATCTTCTTGATTTTTAGCACAATATTTGTAGCATATATTTTCATTTGTTGTATATATAATTTTGTTACCGATTATAGAGGCGTAGTTATTGTTTTGCCATTCAACAGCTAAACCTTTTGGTTTTAAGTTTCTTTGGAGATCTTGTAGATCCAGAACAGAATCAGTCATTTTCGGCTTTTTCCTGTACGGTTCTATATTTGTTCCATGTATATCAAATTTACGCCTGTTTGTTCTTTTTGCACGTTGTCTGATAATTTATTTATGGATTGATCTTCTCGATGAAATATTCCTACAGTGTCGTGCAGGGTGTCCTTACCGCTAAAAGTTTCTACATACCTATCAAAATTATCAAAGGCTAGGCCACAATGCTTAGTTTGAGATGATGTTACCTCTCTAGGTCGAATGTTTTTATTTGTTATTGATGCATAAGTGAGTCCAGTCTCTAGTTCTTCTTCTAAATGATAATTAATTGTGTGTCCATATCTATTCAGTAATGTCAGAAATTACTGCCTGTTAAAGTCTTAACTGTTAGGCCGAGTTTTAAGTACCTTTTGTAACATTATAAATTGTGTCGTCGGCTAAAGAGTTCATTTTAATATTGTTTTTAGCTTTTTGTGTTCCATTAATTAAATAATGAAAAAAAGTTTTTAGAGGGACAGGTACATCACATTCACCTTTTATTATGTCTTCAACTTGGAGGTCTTGTGGAAGCGGTTGTCTTTTTAATTGTAAGATATCTTTACGTAGGCGCAACGCAACTTGTTGTAACTGAAAATTCTTGATTATTTTTATTTGCCATCTGCTGCAAAATACTATCTGATAAAGTTACGGATGTACTAAATAATATGTTCTTAATAAAAAAAAAATTCATGACTATTTTTCCAGAAAACGAATTTAGAATTTTATTTGGCAAATACATAACGCTTTTGCTACTACAGTTTATGTCGTTATTTTGTGAAACCTCGTTAAAAATTGTGACATAAAAATCTCTAAGGATTTTGAAAATACATAGCCTTGATATTTTCAATAATTTCTTCTGAATTTTTTTTTTTTAAACGTTCATAACTTTTTTTATGGACGATACGCATTTTTGTATAGTTCGATGTTTTTTTTACTCTACTTTGTTGTATATTTTCATTGCTTTGTTACTGTATAAGGTGCGACATATTTCATGATATTTTATTTCTTTTGCGATAAAATCAGCATTTCCAACTTTCGTTAGCAAAACCTGATCGTCTAATATTTTTATACAAGATAATATGCTAGTTTGCATTTTCTGCGTAGCAACACTAATCAGCCCATACCTTGTTTATTACGTAAAAAATATTTGTTGCTACAAAAGAGACACACATTTTTAAACACGACAACTGCTTTGATTTTAATGGTATAACCAAACTTTTCCTAGTCAACATTCACTACGAGTCTCACCAAATCTGAACCATGGTGCAGCTATCTTGACAGCATCTGCTCGAAAATGTAATGCAATTTTTTCGTCTGCCATGATATTTTTGGGTAATATATGACATAACAGATCAAATGGCGCAAACATAATTTTTGATAAATGCCGTTTAGTAAATTTGATTTTCTGTCATTTTGACGGGGGTCTGCTAGACTCTAGGCGAGTGGAGAAAATGTATGCTTAAGCCAAATGCCGTTTACTAAATTTGATTTTCTGTTATTTTGACGGACGTCTGCCAGACTCCAAGCGAGTAGAGAAAATGTCTGCTTAAACCAAATTGTTTACACATATTCATGATCTTACTAATAATGCTAAATTTTCAGTTGATAATTATCGTTTACCAAATATCAACCTGTCACTTTGACAGCGTCTGCCCGAAAATGTGTTGCAATTTTTTCGTCTGCCATGTCTTTTTTAGGTATTATATGACATAACGAATCGAATGGCGCAATTTTTTTTTAATAAATGTCGTTTAGTAAACTTGATTTTCTCTCATTTTGACGGGCGTCTGCTATATAGGTAAAAGTAATTCTTAAAGATCGTCTGCTGTACTGCAAAAACACTTCGGATCGACTATATTATTCAAGTGTATATTTATTATCTTTGATAAATGTCGTTCACCATATAGTAAGCATCCCCTCTTTTTAAAAGCCGCCCCTTAGTTAAGTAACATGACTTGAGGCGGCAGACGGTCGGTTTTGGTATACCCGGATAGCCCAAATTCGAACTGCATTAGTTAAAATTTTGATAACTCTCGTTCAGTGGATTTCGGGTCAGCTCCCTACTATACGTAGGTTTCCGGAAAAAATGCAGCCTTGTCCCGATATCTTTTTCAGAATAAAGACAAATTTAGTAAATTATGTATCCTTTATGACGCCTCGGCCAAAATCTTATAATAAGGGCAACCGTGAACCCGACGAGGTTAACGTTTTAGCATGTGTGGAAGCAGAGTCTTCGAGTTCATGTAGAGGCATTGTTCAAGGCTCGGGTACAGACAATTTAAAGAAAATATAAATTTCGTACATATAAAATAAAAATCGTATACCATATGCATGCAGGAGATCCAGAAAGTTTTTTTTTGTAATTGGTATATCGAACAAATCCGAACCAATATTAATTTTGAGTAATATGATCTGATGAAGCCTATTTTTCGAGTGCCGGCTTATTTAATAGGCATAACACAAGACATTGGTAGCAAGAAAATCACCACGTCATATTTGAATGGGAACAACAAGGACGTCTTGGGTTTAGTGTTGCTTGTTCTATTTTGGAAAAATAAATAGCGTATCGCAAACCGCTATCTGGAAATTCTACAATATGCTGTGCCTGAGTTCCTAGATAATCTCCCCTTAGCTCAGTTAAATAATATATATTTTCAACAGGACGGAGCACCTGCTCATAATGCTCAGATAGTACGCCCTTTTTTAGAAAATAATTTTCCTAATGCACTAGTGGATCAGCGGATCTCTCTTTATTAGATTTTTTTATGGGGTTTCATGCAACATAGAGTTTACAAGTCCCTAAATCGTTCCATGGAAGATCTTTGATAGGCTACGCATTTGGCTTTCACTCTTTGCAGGGCCGTTTATTAATAATTTTAAACGCTCTACGAAGAGTTACAAAACGTGTGAATATGCTTTTAGAGAAAACGGCAACCATTTTGAACAAAATTTATGATTAGTAAATAAAATGGAAAAAATGATTTCTTATAATTAATGTTAGTTTGTTTAATAAATTAGTAAACAAAAAATTATTTCTTGTTTCAAAATAAGGAGGAACCATTCCGAAATAAATTTGTTTTTTTTTTCAAGAGTTTTTAATCAGTTATAATCCCAGCCTACTTGCAAAAAGATATTTTCTCTTTAAATTTTAAAATTATTGCTGAATGAAAATTGTGTAAGCGGCATCTTTCGTTTTTTAAAAAGTAGCGCAGTATTGCGACAACCGCATCTCTTTTATCTCCACTTATAAAGGAGACACTCTCTGCAAAAGTATCGAATATTGGATACTCTGTATATGATATTCAAGTTTAAAGTTAAAAATTATATCGCATTATTCCAGACTGTATATTGAATAATATTTTTAAGACAATCAAAAAAATATTTAAAATTCGTAATCATTCTTCTGCCACTATCGTCTAATAAGAGCGTTCAAGAGTTAGACATTTATCCTTAATAATCTTTACGACATTAATTGAAAATGCAAATAAAAAACTATTTAGCTTTAAAGTCGGAAAATGTGAGACCGTAAGAACATTCTACCGCTTTCTGATCTTATTAGAGAAATTTAATCAGTCTAGTGGCAATACAGAACACATAAGCTCTTTCGACAGTTAAAATCTCTTGTTTCTTAGGTATTTGGCCAGATCACAGGTCAAAGAAAATTAAATATTCTGTAAAGCGGATATTATTGCTGTATGCTGATACTGATTTTGGCTCTAAATGGGAAATAATTCCGAACAGTTACAATTGTGTATAATTCCATTTCTAATTTACTAATCAATGTTAAGCTATATTACCCTCAAAGATTCATTGTCACATCTTATCAGACCTCTCTAAATTAAATATAATTTTATAGAAAGTCTCGAGAGAAATATTTTTCTTCAGCATCATTTCTTCGCAGCGTGCACGTCCACTTTCTCTAAAATTTATCATCCCTATTGTGTTGAGTAAGATATCTGAACTGTCTTTTTTAAAAGTATTGTGTACTGTGACGGAAATAAATTAGTGCATCGTTTATACCAAACAATCTTGGACGTTAAAAAACAACTGTACTCGGTATAATGATGCCTTTAATAAAGAAACAAATTGTGAGGACAACTTTTGATGTAGGCCGCTGCAAAATCTCAGTTGTTTTTACATTATTCTTATCCGCTAGTAAAGCTAGATTACTTAATGGAATTTTATACAATGGTGTGACCTGCCTTAATTCCTAGAAAATTAAAATCAGCATGTTTGTAAACCATTTGCTTACTGCTAAATATTTTTCTGTCATGAGTTATGTTGCAGCACTCGTGGCCTCACTACACTGGCGAACCAAATATCGACAAATGCAGGGCAGATTATGTACAGGGTGACAGCAACGGCGCCGTCGTCCATATACCATTACCGACGTGAGATAAATCCCTTTAACCAAATTGTTCTAGTTGGTCTCCAAAGGTGCTTTGTATATTTGGTTTTGGGGTGCTTTAAGCAAGAATAGACAGAAAAACCTCACTATTTCGCGTTGACAATACAAGACGGCAAAACATTAGTATGTTGTAAAATTGTAAATTTCGTATATTTAAAACTAACTTAAAGTTGGTTCATATTAGGCACATTTGATATGTTTTTTTCGTCGCCAAGTAATGCTTCCGACTATTTAATCGAATATCGATATTGCTGCACCATCTATCAGCTTTACTGTTAAATGCAGTAAATATCTAGAATGATGCCTGCTTGTATATTCTCGACCCGAGATGGTAATTCATATCGCATCCGTGGTATGGAGTATTGTTAAGGTTATACGAAATAACGTCGGTACTGATTGGTTAATCCTTGCACTAAGATTATTGTTACAGTTCAGTAATTTCTTTAACTATATTTGATTATGGTGCGTATAGACGGTACTAACTAACCTTATTTTTTTAGAGGCTGGAGGTGCGGGACTACAGCCGAGTCGAACCACTTCCTCTGTATTCACACCTGGGACTGCCGGAGGCATTACTTCAGGAGGCCTTCCTTGCTTTACGTAGTACGTCTCCTTTCTTCCCAGCACTTCATTCGCATAATTGCGTTTAACATTTCGGTTATGCACCTCCAGTTACTTTCTAATCTTAGCAGTAGCACTCCACAGTTTTCAGCACCCTAGTGCCATCGTATGTGAGGATATGTAAATATGCTACCCGGCGGGCGATACCTGTTGGGTACGTTCCCATATCCCAAAGTATAAAACACTTAATGTTTTAAATTATAGAATTCAGAATAGATATACTAAGTTCTAATGTAAGGTAATGAGGTTCTCAACCACATAAATCTACCAATGAAATAAAAGAAACTATGTTTCTGGGAGTTGTAGCATCCCCAACGCTACAAATTACGACCCACGTTGTTACTTGAAATCAAGTTTTTAGATGTTGTTCTTTCAGAGACAGTTTAATGTTCTTTTTAACTTGGTCTAAAGATACCATTTTTATGTTATTGAAAATAATGAATCCGAATGCAATCCAGGAGGCAACTCTCATTTTTTAAATTGCAAATATCGTTGTAATTTTATCTATCTTTAATTATATTATAAAACTAATTTAAGCTGTACAGGGTGGCTCGAATTCGAGTCTATGTATGGGAAACTCGAGAACCGTAGGAGATACAGTGTCGATCAAATTAGGGCAAAATTATTGCGCATTTAGATGCCTAACAATATGACGTTTAGAATTTTCAAAATTCCGAGTATTTTCGGAGATATCCGGAAAAAAACCGAAATATTGAAAAATCGAAAAAAGTGTAATATAAACTATGAAGTTCATACCATTTCTTCTAAATATTTGTTATGACATCAAGATTAAACACTATATTCAATTATGCTACACTATACAAATATAGTTAATAAAAAATTAAATTAATTCAAAATAAAAATATGTTACATGGAGCTGTATTATTAAAGTAAATAATACTAAAATATTTGTGGCTCGAATTCCAGTCTATGTATGGGGAACTCGAAAACAGTAAGAGATATAGTGTCGGTCAAATTACGGCAAAATTGCGCATTTAGGTGCCTAGCAATATGCCGTTCAGAAAGTCTCAAAATTCCGAGTATTTCTGGAGATATTATATGGAAAAAAACCGACGTATTAAAAAATCGTTATTATATTTTTTCCTGAGCTTATTTAAAAACGGATTTCAAATTGAATTGCACTCTTGCATTGCCACTTTTTCCGTTCCATCCAATGGTGGTACCCAGTTTGGAATCCGACGTTTCGTCTTCAAGGAATCATCATTAACTTTCATTTTTTAAATACGAACTTTAATCTTTTTTTATCGTTTTTCAGATGATATTGGTGTTATAAATATGAATATGTTTATATTTTTTTTATTTTTTTTTTCATTTTTATTTTTTTTAATTATTTATTTTGTTCTGGACTAAAAAATAAATGAACTTGTTTATTAAATTTTACTATTTTTTTAAATAAAAGCTTTAATTTTTCACTAAACACAAAAAGCAAAATTAAATATTTTTATAGATTGTAAAAAATTTCAAAAGGAACTTAAAATTTTTAAAATTACGCTAAATCAAAATAAGCAATTTAAAATAATAATAATGAAAAAAATAAATAAAATAAAGATATATATTCATATTAATAACGCCAATATCATCTGAATAACGGTAAAAAAATTAAATTTCGTATTTAAAAAAGGGAGATGATGATGACTACCCCTTAATGACGAAACGACGGATTCAAAATTGGATACCACCAATGGATAGAGCGAAAAAAGTGGCAATGCAAAAGTGCAATCCAATTTGAAATCCCATTTTAAATAAGCTCAGGAAACAAAATATAATAATGATTTTTCAATATTTCGGTGTTTTCCATATAATATCTCTAGAAATACTCGAAATTTTGAGACTTTCTGAACGGCATATTGCTAGGCAGCTAAAGGCGCAATTTTCCGTAATTTGACAGACACTATATCTCTTACTGTTTTCGAGTTCCCATACATAGACTGGAATTCGAGCCATAAATATTTTAGTATTACTTACTTTAATAATACAGCTCCATGTAACATATTTTTATTTTGAATTAATTTAATTTTTTATTAACTGTATTTGTATAGTGTAGCATAATTGAATATAGTGTTTAATCTTCATGTCATAACAAATATTTAGAAAAAATGGTATGAACTTCCAGTTTATATGACACCTTATAATAATAAAATCGTAGATGCCCATTATAGAAACATACTGATATTTTTTCAAATGGTTCCCATAATGCAACGATTCTCATTTTGTGTTAATCCTAGGATCAAATTAAAACAAAACATACACTGTTATAAAAAAAAGTATTTTATTGGTGGTATAAATGATTCAAAAGTTGTAATCTGCTGTTTCTATATGGTTTTATAAATAAACACACGCACCGAAAATGGGTCTGAACTGGAAATAGACAAACCATATTTTGTCATATTTTCAAAAATCTTATGCTAGGTACATAGGTAACTTTAGCTTACCATATTTTGCTATTTTGTCTATATCAATTTACGCACATATTGGCAATTTACAGCAATTAAATATGGTGATATACTGAAATATTTTTAGGATTGCTTTACTAGTTAGTTCGATTATGCAATTATTAACTTATAGATAAAATATCACCTCATAATACTGTATTCTTATGTTGCTCATCAAGTTCATTTAAAACTAATTTTTGTCTCTCAAATATATCAGTCGATAATAATTATCTAGCTAAAATGAAATGAAAATTAATATTATGGGTGGAATCTACATAAATACAGCAGTAGAATATATTATTTAAAATTGTTAAATAGTTTCAAATATGCAGGTCATAATTTACGCTTAAAATCGGTCGCTTCGTACGGTAGAAGGGTAAAATATTCGTGACGACTGCGCGTCAGTGCATTTGTTTTGAGATGTGAATCTGGTGGAAGGTAGGACAGGAATTTGAGATCTATCTTGTACCGGCGACCAGTGTGAGAGGTTGAGAGAAGGTAGACTTGACATTTTCTTTATTTCTTGCGTTATCTGATTTTTGTTTCAAGTTTTCTCTATCGAAAAGTCTGTAGGCAGAATAAAGCTGCTAAGCTTGCGAATCTCTGATATCTGCCTACTATCGTTTCACATACCACGTTGTGTTTTGCCATGTGTATGTGAAATACGCTCGTGAATAGCTGATATCTGCCTACTATCGTTTCACATACTATCGTTTCACACATACCACGTTCTCTTTTTTTCTGTGGGTATGTTTTTGTCTGTAGGGCATATGTGTGATAGTGGGTTTTGGGGAGCTTAATGCTCTTGGATAAGAAAAAAAAAGGACTTGATCCTACAAGAGCAAAGTTTTAGAATTTCGGATTTAGTTTAGCAACCCAACTAAAGACTCTATCAAAGTGGCCTGTAGGGTTCACATTATTTAGGTCCTAGTTAGAGGTGGCATTTTAGAGATTAATAAGAAAAACTGTCTATAGTTGGGATACTCAGTCTAACTTTTTCTGGTATCGATATCGGGTGTTATGAATTGTATAGGGAATCAGAGTTATGGTTAGTTAGATGTATTCGGCCTATATAAGCATTTTATCGTCACTTCGTTATTTAAAAAGCACCTTCTCAAGCCCTTCTCGATCGTGGTCGATACAAGATCATAATTCTTTGATTGTTTTATTTCTCTATTTCTGTTTAAATTTGTCATTACCTTTGTTTTGAATTAAACTGATTTTTGAGTTGAAAAGTAGCTTTTAGGCAATTATTAAATTCTGATTACCTGTTTAAATTTATTGATTTCACATTGGTTTTTGCCTGATTATTGTAATTGTTTTCTTATTGAAATATTATTCATCACAATATTTCTCAGCTTAAATAGCTATTTATTTTAGTTATTATTTGGAATCTGTTAACTGTTTAATTTAAAACATAATTGTTGTCTACAGAAACAACTCTGTGCAAATTGACGGAGGCATATTTAATTAAACCTAATTATTCTTTCTTCAGCGTGTTTTGGCATTTTTCAGCATTGTTAATTGGAAATAATTATTTCTCGCTATCTCTTGCCAACTTTTGTATTAGAAGCCTAAGCTTAGACAGGCGACACTCTCCGCCAAATTGAAACAGAGTTTTAACAACATTCTTGGTGAACTCTTTAACTGCCTTTTTACTGTTTTTTTTTTCATGCTACTGAGTCCACACGCACTCGGCCTACCAGGACAGCTTCCAGTGACGTCACAGGACAGATCCTAGGCACTGCAACAAGTTTCAGTAACACTCTCCAGGAAGCTCGGAGGAAACATTAGATGATTAAAGGGCAGTTATCACCAAGAAGGTTTAACAGAATTTTTAATGTCAACCCTTACTTTTGTTAGAAGGAAATAGAATAATTTTTTTTTTAAATATCTACTCTTTTATTTTGCGCCTTTTTAACAACTGCTACACTCGGAAATAAATTTTTATTAGCATGCTCCGAACCTATACACTCTGACTATCTTTCAGTTTATCTTTTTAGTAAATTAAAGGAATAATTAAAAAGAAAGTGCCTTTATAATTTATAGTAACAAATTGACTTTTTATTTGAATTAATATAGTAAATAAATTAATGAATATGGCAGTAAATTAAACAAATCAAAGTTTATCTTAACAAATTGGCTTTTATTGCAACAATCCCCATATTTAATTGTTGTAAATTGCCAATATGTGCTTAAATTTATATAGACAAAATATATTTTCTCTTTTTTGGGCATTAATTATTATTAAAAATGGAATGGATCCAAGTATTTTCTATAGAAATCTTGGTTTAACGTAACATCTGATGGTTAAAGCATACAGTTAATCATTGGCTGCTGATGTATCTGTATTTTGAACCTCTTGCATGTTTACTTGATATGGTAAAAGTCATTCCACCCAATGGTGTAACTGAGGTGGTTGGCGTTAAGTTGAAGATCGGTGATTAAGTATTAATAACAATAACCGCTAGGTGATAAACTGAGAAGTTTTCAAAGGATTATAGTTAATTGCATATAGTTAGAGCGGCCTTTATTTAAACAGCGGTAATGTAACGTGAAGACTCAATTTTTTTTATTTACTTGCCTAAACTGACATATTTCTGATTTTAATGGTACAACCCCAGTTAGTGTTGTGAAAGAAATGTCAGATTAGGGCGATTACGTAGTTAACTTAAAATAATATAGCATTGCGGAATGGGTATTAGTGTGAAAATTAAACTTTCCACATTATACAAATGCACTATCCAGCAATGCCAAGGAAAGTAATCGTGGTCTTCACTATTGCTGTTAACTTCTACGTTGCTCATAAAAATGAGGGGGCGAAGTCCATCTTTCTGCAGTTAGTAATTTTTATGAAATTAATGTTGAACGTACGACATGTTTTTCTCCTTAAATAAATGGATACTATAGAAAGATTTGCGAAATAGAGGTCATAATCCGAAAAGAGCACCAAATGGATAAATATATCATATTTCTTGTCAAGATATCGATCACGTATAGTAGTGTCGCTAGTTTCAAGCATTTTAATGACATTGATGGCATGTACCTAGTGATACCTATGTTTCCTTCAGGCACGGATCACGTGGTCGTGGTATTGCTATTAATGACAATCATTTTAAGAGCTTAAAATAATCAAGAATTGATTACGTATATATATATATATATACCGGGTGATTCTCAAAAGTGGCTCACCCCTATAACTTTTTTGTTTTTAAACAAGTGAAATACGGTGTGTAGGTATAATATATAAATATATATTTTTTGACGTATTCAATTGTTTTCTGTCACTTCAGGTTTGACCGGAAGTGATTTACTTACTTATATTAAATGAGACACCCGGTATATTTTTACTTATTTCAATAGAAAATCACATTGCGAGTACAATGACACCCCATTTGTCACTTTTTGACATTTACCATCCTAAAATTTTCAACTTTTCATTTGTTTTACAGGTTCATTTAAAGTTTACAAAATCGTAATTATGACGTTTACTCAATTTTTTCAAATGGAACAAAGGTGGCTCATTACCATATCTAGAAAGGGCATCTTGTTACCAACAATTTGATACCAAACAATTGATATTTTGAATAAATATCCGGTATGATAATCTGTCTAAAAGCTCTAATTGTTTATTGTGTCAGTCATCAATTGGCACCGTTGATAGTGAAAAAAATAAGGAGGCTTTGGAAAATAATAAAAAAA
>MU195968.1:586-11508 GCA_016904865.1 Pissodes strobi | reverse complement strand
ACGTATTTTTGTTCCTTTGCTCTTTTGCTCTAATTGTTATACAGGGTGTGAAAACAGGACAAGTTACCGTTTTTTGGCATTTACAGGTCGCAATTTTGAAGATAGCGACTTGAAATTTGGCATAGTGTTAGAGGTCCACAAACCCTAGAAGCCTATTGAGTGTGGTTACGATCGGTTAACATACAGGGTGTGAAAACAGGACAAGTTACGGTTTATTGGCATTTACAGGTCGCAATTTTGAAGATAGCGACTTGAAATTTGGCATAGAGGTAGAGGTCCACGAACCCTCGAGGTCTATTTATTTTGGTTACGATGTGTTATTATACAGGGTGTGAAAACAGGACAAGTTAACGTTTTTTGGCATTTTTGTACGTGTAAACAAGGACCAACTTTTCTTTTTTCGATGTCAATTTATAAGTAGAGGTGAAAGTATGTTTGACGGTTTTTGTTGACAACATGGTTACCATAGCAACCAATTAATAATATGAATATCACTAATAAAACATATAGTATGATACTTAGGATTGTTTATGAAGCCTAATTTGATACTAAAAAATTGGTTGTTATGGTAACAAAAAAAAAGTAAAAAATCGTCATAATTCGTCAATCGTACGACTTAGAGATTTGATATTTGGTATTTAGGTAAAGATTAAAAAAAAATAACGATTGACGTTGACAAGTCGGTTACCATGGCAACCAATTAGTAATATGTACATCACTAATAAAACATATAGTATGATACTTAGGTTTGTTTATGAGGCCTAATTTGATACTAAAAAATTGGTTGTTATAGTAACCAAAAAAAAAAGTAAAAAATCGTCATAATTCGGCAATCGTACGACTTAGAGATTTGATATTTGGTTTGTTGACAACCTGGTTACCATAGCAATCAATTAATAATATGTATATCACTAATAAAAGACATAGTACGGTACTTAGGATTGTTTATGAGGCCTAATTTGATACTAAAAAATTGGTTGCTATGGTAACCAAAAAAAGTAAAAAATCGTCATAATTCGTCAATCGTACGACTTAGAGATTTGTTATTTGGTATTTAGGAAAAGATTTAAAATAAGTTAACAATTGACGTTGACAAGTCGGTTACCATGCCAACCAATTAATAATATGTATATCACTAATAAAATATATAGTACGGTACTTAGGATTCTTTATGAAGCATAATTTCATTCTAAAAAATTGGTTGCTATGGTAACCAAAAAAAAGCAAAAAATCGTCATAATTCGTCAATCGTACGACCTAGAGATTTGATATTTGGTATTTAGGTAAAGATTTAAAAAAAATTAACGATTGATGTTGACAAGTCGGTTACCATGGCAACCAATTAATAATATGTATATCACTAAAAAAAGATATAGTATGGTACTTAGGATTGTTTATGAAGCCTAATCTGATACTAAAAAATTGGTTGCTATGGTAACCAAAAAAAGTAAAAAATCGTCATAATTCGTCATAATTCGTCAATCGTACGACTTGGAGATTTAATATTTGGTATTTAGGTAAAGATTAAAAAAAATAACGATTGACGTTGACAAGTCGGTTACCATGGCAACCAATTAGTAATATGTACATCACTAATAAAACATATAGTATGATACTTAGGATTGTTTATGAAGCCTAATTTGATACTAAAAAATTGGTTGTTATGGTAACCAAAAAAAAAGTAAAAAATCGTCATAATTCGTCAATCGTACGACTTAGAGATTTGATATTTGGTATTTAGGTAATAGATTAAAAAAAAAATAACGATTGACGTTGACAAGTCGGTTACCATGGCAACCAATTAATAATATGTATATCACTAATAAAAGATATAGTATGGAACTTAGGATTGTTTATGAAGCCTAATTTGATACTAAAAAAATTGGTTGCTATGATAACCAAAAAAAAAGGAAAAATCGTCATATTCGTCAATCGTACGACTTAGAGTTTTGATATATGGTATTTAGGTAAAGATTAAAAAACAATTTACAATTGACGTTGACAAGTCGGTTACCATGGCAACCAATTAATAATATGTATATCACTAATAAAATATATAGTATGGTACTTAGGATTGCTTATGAAGCCTAATTTGATACTAAATAACTGGTTGCTATGGTAACCAAAAAAAAAGTAAAAATTCGTCATGATTCGTCAATCGTACGACTTAGAGATTTGATATTTGGTATTTAGATAAAGATTAAAAAAATAACGATTGACGTTGACAAGTCGGTTACCATGGCAACCAATTAGAAATTTATCACGGTAAAATTAGACTAGCGATGGGTAAGACTAATTATAAGGGCTTTCTAATTATAGGTCACGGTACGGATAGGAGCGTGGCAATAATGTGTGAGCGAAGGTCACACAAACGAGGCCCGAAGGGCCTCGCGCTTGCCGCAGGCACAGGCGGCCACGCCGCTTGTTATTTAATGTATATTAAAACTTTAAATATGCAATCGTATTTACTGTAATTTTTTAAAAATATGCTAAATAAGACCTTTATCTTTTCATCTTTTTTGCGACTTCACAAAATATATTTTTCATAATACCTCTCTGAAAACTATCATTTTCGACGACTCTGTAGAGCAAAGAAAGTAAGTCTTTCCGGTGCGCCCGCAAAATTAGGGAACGGGAAAACTTTTCCTGTGGGCCCGCACCGGAAAACTTTTCCCGTTCCCTAATTTTAAGTGTAAAATTTACAGTTATTTAGTAACAAAATAAGCATAAAGTATAATAAATTGCGTTAAAATTATACAGCGATGCAGTCTACAAAATTAATCTAGTACATTTCAGCGTCAATAGTCTAATTTTAAGTAAAGTTATTTTATTTATTCTGACCTTACTTGTCACAAATACATCAAAATTAGCGGCCTATTCAATTACAACAAAACATACAAACACATTTCCATAGCAACACTTGATAAATATTAGATACCTGTGTCTTGCTTGCCTTGCAAGTTTGACGTTTGCTGACATTTTAATTCAAAATGTATTATGACATGATTTTAAATAAGTAAAATTATAATAATTTTATGTTTATGTTTTGACTTCAGAGAGGTATTATGAAAAATATCATTCATTACACGTCCAGAAACAGCTTTTTTGTGCGTGCACGACTCACGCACTAAGTCTATTACTTTAAATTTTGTGCTAATTAGTTATTGTGGTGAAATTAAAGAAATATAGAAATTGCTAAAATGTAGACAATTAGTTTTGCAAGACTTTTTCCAAAATAATTTGTAAAGTTTTGCAAAACTATGATGTAGTTCATCCCCAAAATAAATTAAAATAAAGAAATTTGCACGGGGTATTAAATTTCATTCTTGAAGTAAAAAATAATATATTTTACAAATTTTATTTAAATATGCAATCGTATTTACCGTAATTTCTTTAAAATATGCTGAATAAGGCCTTTACCTTTTCATCTTTTTTTGTGACTTCACAAAATATATTTTTCAAAATTTTAATGAAAACATATTTCATTATTTAAATTCATCCATTTATTACTTGCTAAGCGGGAAATTTTACTATATGTTGCCCAATAGCACTTTGACCGAAGTAAATCTCGTCAAACTCGGCTCTTATTGCCTCAATACCCCCTACATTTTTTTACGTCCTCGGCTCGCCTTTGATATGAGGATTTCATTCAATTGGCGCTTAGTGCACCAACTTACATTAATTCTGTAAACTTTGTCTGTAAACTTTGGTAAAACCAAGTACCTGTTGCTTATTTTCTTCTAAGACTTGTTGATTTCTGCATATCCTGCTTGCTGTTGTTTCTTCTCATGGGGCTCTAGGGATTTAGGGCGTATCCCTCACATATTTCCCCATGGTTTTCCCTTGTTTTTCCTTTAATTTTCATTCACTCGTCAATGTTTGTTTTCCTTTAATATATTTTAGTGAATTTTGAGAATATTTTGTGGATTATTATTTCATTTAGGAATATTTCCTATTATTTATTGAAAAAATTAATTTTAGCTCATTAGTTGTTGCTACCGCAGTCGTTTTACAACGCTTAACCCATTAGTGCATAAAGTTTAGCAAGATTAAAAATAATGTTATTTTTATGAATTCTGACATATTTTATTACAACAGAAAGAAAACGTATCAAAAATTTATTTTTTCTTACAAAAAACAAAAAATACAGGTCATCCGATATATCGGATTGTATGCAAACTGAGTAAATAAAGAAATTAAAATGTATGATAATTTTTGAAACAATGTTTTGGATGCAGTCCAACTTGGCATTTGGACCAAATAAATTTGTTCTTACTCCCGCAATTTCTATTCAATCTTTCAGTATTTACATAGTCTGGCCAGTGATCGCGACCATCGTAACGAACATCGTTCACTGAATTCTGTAGTATTTTTCCTATCATCGGCTGATTGCCGTGTGTTTTGATGAGAGAGTTTGCTAGGTTTCTTGGAGAATTTATCAAAGAATAACAATCTTTTTCTATAGGACATATCCTTTTCACCAACAGCCATGCATTGGTTACTAAAACATCCAGCAAGTAACAAAATATGGACTACCATATTCTGGTTCTATATTTGGCTACCAACTGGTCCATTTTGTCAACGCCGCCCATGCCACTATTGTATTTTTGGAATAGTAAAGGTTGAACTACAGCAATTTTTCCTTTTGAACCTTTAGACCATCTGTAACATTTTCCTTTGGCAATGGAATCAAAATTTGTTGCACAAGTCACAACTTTATTATTTTTCATCTCACTAAACATACCTCGTTTTTACTTCCCGACCTAAAGTCATACGAACCTCTACCTAACTTCTCCATCTTTGATTTTTCCGTCAATGGAAGTTTTTCAACTATATTGTTGTGAATAGTGCCAGTCGCGCAGTAACCAAGTTGTGTCAAATGCCATACCGGAATAGGCTAAGGTACGAAAAGTAGTTGTCGAAAAATAATTTAAATCCTTTAGTAGGAGGTATTCTGGAAGTCGTTATCAGAGATAATACAGTATCACCTCCTAACCCAAAAACATTTTCCTTGTCGCTTCATATAAGTATATAATTGTTATATCGTGGTGAAATAGTCAAATACGTCACTTCCGGAAAAGTCGAGTTAATTTGGGGAATTTCATGAAAAGCCTGGATGACTTTTTATGAAATAACTAGGTTTTATAAGAAGTGTGACTTATTTCACTATGAGACTATGACACAAATAAAAAGTGTCAATTTATCTTTGATAGCTCGCATACGGAAAAATTTGGCAATAAAGCATACAATCCGATATATCGGATTTCAATTTTAGGCTCACATATTTACATAATATTGTAAATTTATGAGCAGATTACTACTCGATCATGTCAGGTGGTTTACTACACATACAAATTTCACTAATTTTGAGGTCGACGTGGTCAAAAAATTAAAATAAAATGGAAAATACTTGCCCTTGTCGTCTCGTTGAATAGAGACATGGATCCATGTTGCTTTTAGTGCTGTTTTAACTTCTTTTAGGCATTTATCGCACCGTAAAAATTAAATAAATAAGAAGTTTAGACCTGAAACATGTCACTAACACCTGTTACAAATGCCAATTGAGGCTTATACAAAAGTAGGGTTGCATAAATACGACATCCGATTTATCGGATCTTATGCACTAATGGGTTAATTCTCGTTTATTATCTTATTATTATCTTATATTCCTCGTATCAACTATTTCTTCATTTCGACCAGTTCTTTCGGAACTACCATTTTTTTTTCCTGATCTGACGTTTGTTCTCTAATTCCGTGCAAGTGGCAGAGGCAAATTGATTGAAACCGATGATCTCGTTCTTCTAGAAATATCTACTGGAAGAAAGGAAGCGTTTTGCCGTAATGATGCAGTTCTAGGTGACTCAACCTTTTTGAATTGTTGTTTAGGGGACCTGTGGTTGAGTCCCTAATTAGTGCTTGACACACCGGATTTATCGGGATATTCGTACTGCACGAGATAAGATTTTCTCTGGAATTTATTATTTTTCACTGCCTGCCGGCACATGGTCGACATGTGGCTGAAGGTTATTTTCCATTATTTCTAGAGGCCTTCCGAGCTCACCTTATAAAACAGATGCAGTTGATCCTCCAGGCAACCCTCCAACTCGAGAGAGGTAAATATTGCTAAAGATTTTTTGTCTAATTTAATGATTTAATTGCTTTTATATGTGTAATTTTTTACATCGACCACCAGTTGCATTGCATTCCATAGAATATTTTAACTTTTTCTTTTTATCATATCTGAACTTTTTTCTTAATGTAACTTTAGTTTTGGTCATATGGCGAAGTTTATATTATTATATTATTATTGAGGGGTCGTTCATACCTATTTCTTTTCATATTCAAGTTATATGCACCTTTTTCATTTATTTTATTTGCTGATGGTCACTGAAAATCCATTGATAATTTTTGGGGTGATTTGTTTTATAAAAAATATATATGCAAGGGAGGGTATAATTTCCTCATTGAAGTAAGGGGCTTAGTCTAGTTAGTATTGGGTTATTTCAGGCTTTTACTACAGGGCAGGAGCCAGAAGCCATTACAAGGTTTCACTACAGGGTTTCACCTTTGGGCTCCCTTTCACCTTTTGGGCGGAGGGCTCTCATTCTCGAGCAGGTGACTTTGACCTCAACTGCTGAGCTTACAGCGTTTTCAGCAGCAGACCTTGAATCATTTTGGAGCTGTGAAAATATGTAGATGTGCTTTCTGTGAAGTCCATGTGTGAGGCACTCTTCTGCACATATATTTATGGCAAGCACTTCCGCTTGCAAGATGGTTATATACACACCCCGTCAAAAGTCTTGGACCTTTAACTACTTTTCTCATAAGAGGCAATACAAACATATCCGCCTGAAAACATGCACAAAACACAGTTAACTTTTTCCATCGAGGTAAATTATTTAGGGGTCACACTGGATCGTAAACTTAATTGGAACAAGTATCTAGAAAACACCATCTCTAAAACCAAAGCAGCAATGTGGACATGCCGCAAGCTAGTTGGCAAGACATGGGGCCTAAAACCAAAAATGGTATATAAGATCTACCAAACCATAATAATGCCCATGGTCACATATGCTTCGCTGGTATGGTGGCCAAAAACCAAGCAGGTCTCCGCTCGGACCAAACTTAATAAAGTGCAATGGCTGATATGCCTGGGAATAACTGCAGTGCTAACGTGCCCTATCGCAGTGTTAACGTGCCCTATCGCAGCCTTAGAGGAATTGCTGAACATGCCTCCTCTTCATCTCAGTGTGAAGAGGGAGGCTATTATCAGTGCTCACAGGCTATTTCAAATAGGCAAATTCAAGCCTGGAGATTTGACTGGTCACCTCCTCATCTTTGAAGAAATAAAACTGGAAAATGCCAGCAAAACAAGTGACCATGTCATGTTGGACCTAGATGTCCCATTCGCATTGGTTATTGATGACCGCCAATCATGGGAGAGTGAAAAACCACGTCAGGCCGATAATGCATTGCTGTGGTACACAGATGGTTCAAAACTAGTGAAAGGGGCAAGATTGGGTATTTCAGGTTTAAACTGTAAGCTTTCCAAACCTCTAGGCAAATACACACCCCGTCAAAAGTCTTGGACCCCCAACTACTTTTCTTTTCAAAAAAGAAAACACTAAAAATAGATGAGGCTACAAATGTATTACAAAATGACTGTACTGAATATTGTAGTATAACGTACCCGGGTCGATTCAACATAGTTGAATCAGATAAGTAAAATTGTGGTTTGCCTTTATTTTGCCAATGATCGTCAAATTAGATAAAAAAGAAATGGATTAAAAAGAGGACCAATACCTACGTTGTGTTATTATTATATCTTGCACAATTTTACTCACTCATTATGCGCTTCAACGGAACACATTTAGGGAAATTTGAGGGAAAGGTGCGTCATGTAAATCAAACCACAGATTCCTAATACGCCTAATTTATTAAAGAAAAACGTGCCATACTCCGCCTGGAATTCACGAGGGAAAAGAGCATGGCAGAGAAAACCTCGATCCCAATTCCTAAACCGAGTTATGCTGTACAACCTTTATTAGGATAACAATTAATTAAATTACTGTCTCACGCACCGCAATTTGTCGTTCCACACTTGTGACAATACTACAATACATTCAAAACTGAAGAGTTTAGTATTAGTTAGCCAGACGTCGCCAGCAGGTACTGAGGTCCCATACGGGAGGCTACTCAGCTATAGTTGCAAATTGAGCTAATATCTCTAGTAAGACCTGCAGGCCGATTAATATATATTTCCATCGTCATCGCTTAGCGATTGATTACATTATTTGTGATTGAATAGTATTCGTTTACTGTTGCTAATTAGTTATAGTCATTTCGATATAATACATTTCAATTACGATATGTGGTTTCATTCTGTGTAATTCTGCACAGGCTACAGATCCTTTATCATTTCGGGTGCTTATAAGCAATTGGCATCAAGTCAAAAATTCAAGGTTACAAAATAATGTTAATTTAAATTTCACATAGGTGTCATACAAAAGCAAATCATTGAAAATATAGCATTTGTTAAAAGAACGACTTAGGGTGCTTTGCTCGCAAGCTCACGATTTATAGCTAGGATATTCGCTCAGTCAGGGGAGGAAAATGTTAGTGGATTCATCAAGTCCCTTGCTTACATTACAATCACAGTCATACGAAAACTAAAATTCCAGCACGAAGAGACAGGAAACAATACACAGTGTTATTCACAGCATAAAACGATTTCATTAAATATATATATACACTTGTTATGCCATCAAATATAAGTTATCCATGAGAATAAATGAAATATTTGTGCAAATTATGTTTGTAACAATATGAAAATATATATACAGGTTAATACCATCAATATGAATTATCCATGAGAATAAATGAAATATTTGTGCAAATTATGTTTATAACAATATCAAAATATATGCACATGTTGTGCCATCAAATATTAATTATCAATGATAATAGACGAAATATTTATACAAATTATGTTAGTATAAATATCAAAATATATACACACGTTATACCATCAAATATGAATCATCCATGAAAATAGAATAAATATTTATGCAAATTATGTTAATAACAATATCAAAATATATACACATGTTATGCCATCAAATATTAATTATCAATGATAATAGACGAAATATTTATGAAAATTATGTTAATAAAAATATGAAAATGTATACACGTGTTAGGCCATCAAATATTAATTATCAATGAGTATAAAATATATAATGGTACAAATTATGATAATATCAATATTATAAGTTTCATTTTACCGACTTGTAATGACATAATTTTGCAACACAGAAGCAAAACAATTCACCAAAACAAACCGTACACCCCGCCGGCTTCTGATTCTCTATTTTTCCATTCTCGAACCATACCTTTCGGATCTCCTCCAAAAAACCTCGCAAAATCTTGACTTCAATTTATAACTTGATTTATCTTTTACATGTATAAAGGGTGTCTCAAAATATATACATATATAGGGTGTCGCAAAAATGAATGTATCAGGTTAAATGAAATAGTATTTTACAGAGGTGGGTTATCTCAATATACTGCCGTAACCAGTGATACAGAGCGTTGAGTTTTCAGAAAAAGCCCAAATTTTGAATTCACTCGGTATAAAAGAATCTTCAATTCTGATCAAAATTTTTGACATTGCATTATAGACAATTCATTGGCAATGTTATCCATCCCTAAGCCTTAGTCAAACTTGAGGTTTTGTTTCATACCGGGTAAGTAAAAAATCTATGTTTATTTAAAAACCCTCAACACTCTACATATAGCCCACTGGTTACCGCAGTCGATTCATTTTGTAATACATTTGTAGCTTCATCTTTTTTTAGCATTTTCTTTTTTGAATTACTTTGTTTTCTTATTTATTAAAGTAGATATGCATGTTTTCAGGCGGACAAGTTTGTATTGCCTCTTATGAGAAAAGTAGTTGGGGGTCCAAGACTTTTGACGGGGTGTGTATTTGCCTAGAGGTTTGGAAAGCTTACAGTTTAAACCTGAAATACCTAATCCTGCTCCTTTCACTAGTTTTGAACCATCTGTGTACCACAGCGATGCATTATCGGCACCTGCTGGGTTTTTGGCCACCATACCAGCGAAGCATATGTGACCATGGGTATTATTATTGTTTGGTAGATCTTATATACCATTTTTGGTTTTAGGCCCCATGTCTTGACAACTAGCTTGCGGCATGTCCACATTGCTGCTTTGGCTTTGGAGATGGTGTTTTCTAGATACTTGTTCCAGGTAAGTTTACGATCCAGTGTGACAGTAGGGTGTTACCGCCGGTTTTGGCTCAAATTAGGGATACTATTTAGGGATACTATATCATTATCCCCCTACCTAACTTCATACCGCTAGTCCCCCACCTAACCTCACATTACAAGTCCCCCTACCTATTTTCAAACCAAATATCCCCCCTACTTAACTTCACATCAATATCCTCCCACCTAATTTCAATTTGTAAATTCCTCCCACCACTCCTCATTTTTTAAATAGGAACGCTACAACTTTCAATCATTCATTCTGTCAATACCCGTCGATCTGGGATGAAAGGAACTGTGAACCAACACATTGTTGTGCTACGCCATCCTCAGATATTTTGCGAATCATATAAACCATTAGAATACGTGTTAAGTAATCCAGTTGTTCAAGAGTGCAAACAAGAAATTTCGAGAAAGAAAACTATTTCAAAAATTAGAAGCTAAACAACAAAATCAATCATCTCACCTATTGACAACAAAACATCAACGAAAATCGCCGGCTACATCCGTTAGGATCCATAATTATTTAAAAAAATTAATTGTTGCCCTGGTGTTAATATTGTTTTATCTCATGTAAATGGAGAGGGACAGTTAATAGAATTTACCTCTGAAGAACTGAAAATGATTCCGTTG